>JAQQAE010009821.1:1894-14403 GCA_029823295.1 Pseudamia nigra
GGATGGATGGATGATGGATGGACAGATGGATGCCTGGACGGATGGATGGATGATGGATGGACAGATGGATGGCTGGATGGATGGATGGACGGATGGATGACAGATGGACAGATGGATGGCTGGATGATAGATGGACAGATGGATGGCTGGATGGATGGATGGATGATAGATGGACAGATGAATGGCTGGACGGATGGATGGATGATGGATGGACAGATGGATGCCTGGACGGATGGATGGATGATGGATGGACAGATGGATGGCTGGACGGATGGATGGATGATGGATGCACACATGGATGGCTGGACAGATGGATGGATGATAGATGGACAGATGGATGGCTGGACGGATGGATGATGGATAGGATTTACAGAAGAACAAAGAAACTACATTTAATAAAAACAAAACAAAAGTATCTATGAAGTATGAAGAATAATCAAGATAAGTAAAATAAGAAAATAACACAAATGACAACAATCCACATATGATAAAGAAAATGAAGTTCGCTATTATCTCAATTTACAGCTGTCGAAATACAAAATAACCATTTTATTGTGAAATTCCTTCTTGAATTCTACAACTAACGTCTCAATACTTTTCTTTTTTGGACAGAGCACATTAATCCCTCACGTGGCCAAAATTCCACAGATTTCTCATGGCTTTGTCAAAGTGTTGAGGTTTCTGACGGCGCCAAACAGCATTTATCATGTTTTCCCTCTGAAAAACAGACATTTCTGTGACGCTTGGTGAATTTTGGACTCCAGGCTGTTCGTTGTGTGTGGACAGAGTCAGCATGTACTCCTTCCCTCAGGGTAAAATCAAAGTCTTCCCCTTTTCCATTCTTGTCACTGATTGGACTGTGTGACCGTTGTCTGTGCCCAGGAGTGAATGCCATGCTGAGGAAGGTGGCTGTGGCGGCGGCCTCCAACCCCCACGTGGAGATCCGGCAGGACGGCGAGCAGTTCTACATCAAAACCTCCACCAGTGTGCGCACCACCGAGATCAACTTCCACATCGGTGAAGAGTTTGACGAGGAGACGGTAGATGGACGCAAGTGCAAGGTAGACCTACACACTAGAACATGACACGTCTAAGCATATGGAAAACGGATGGTGGGTGGGGTGTTTTAAAGATTTTGTTGAACATTACCAAAGGTGTGCGGTGCGTTTTAGGTAGACAAGTCAGCATGAGCATAAAAAAATGGCTGACAGGGAACAAAGGGCAGGAGACTGAGCTGAAGTAAGGGGGGGGGGGTGTTGCGGCTGTAAGCAGATCCAATGGGGCAAGAGAAACAGACACTGAACAAGACACAGGTGTGACAGAGAATAATCAGCTATAAAGAAAGAAATACCCAGTGAGCAACAGTTCTCTGATGAAATGACCTTGTTGATGCCAGAGGTCAGAGGAGAATGGTCAGACTGGTTTGAGTTGATAGAAAGGCAACAGTAACGTGTAGTAACACATACAACATGTCAAACCTCGAAGCAGATGGACAACGGTAGCAGAAGATCACACACGGTGACACTCCCGCCAGTTCACAACGGGAAACGAAGGCTGCAATTTACATGGACTCAGGAAAAGTGGTCAATAGAGGACTGGAAAATGTTACGTCGTCTAATGAGTCTGGATTTCTGCTGCGACGCGTGGATTTTGTGGCAATGATTGGATAAATGTACATTGTTTAAATGCTTGAGTGTTGCTGTTGGCCACACCCATCCCTTCTTATGATAGCCAGGAGGTCCAACCCAGTACTAATAAAACTAATAAACAGTACCTAATAAAGTGGCCAATAATGGATATTATATCATTTTCTGTTTCTTTGATTTATTTTTTGATTTAACTGTTGAGATCAAAATCTCTTTTGCAATGGGAACCTGGCCAAGAGGGCAGCAGCATACGCCATAATAAATACAAATTCAAAACACAGATTATAACAATGAATTAAAACAAAGGATAATTTAGAAAATACAAACAAATCTTTAAAGTGCAGTAGTTGAGATCAGCAACAATTATGAAGTTAGGCACTGTTCAATGGCTTCTCATTGTCTTGTGAAGAAGATGGAATGAAAAGCTTGGAATTGTAAGGTATTCCATGCAGAGAGGGCGACAAAAAAAGAGCCTTATTATTTTTATTTAAACATTTGAACGCATATGTGTTCAATCTCAACACATGTCATATACTGGAACAGATGTCATCCTCAGTCCTTCAGATAATGTAAAGTAGGCTGATGTGTAAGGTTTGTGTATTCTCTGCATGCGTGTGCTGTTAAAGCCTCCAGCGTGATTGTTTCTGAAGGCTTAATAAAACATTCATACATCCTCGGAATCGTGTGCATCAGTATGACGGTCACGTCTCAGCACCGGGATTAAGGGCGGCTCAGGTTGGGATGGATGAACGTTTCTCTCTGAACCACTTCGGGCCCTGAGGGGGATGTTCTCATGCACATCCCACATCTCAGCACGGAGACGGTTTCCATGGTCACCACGATACACAGTCAGCACGCTGATATTTTTATTCACTTTCTTGATTGTTTTCTTCATTTCTTTGTTGATTTTATGCTCAATGTTGTTCCTTTTGCTTCTTATTTTGTTCATTTTTGGTTATTGTCTTTCTTTTTATTTCTTTGTTTGTTTTGAGATTTTTTTTCATTTTTCTTCACTTCATTTCTCATTTTGTTCATTTTTAAGACATGTTTAGCGTAAGACGTATTATTTCATTACTGTTATTATATCATTATAATATAATTATAATTATGTCATAATTACACAAGACATGGTTAGGTTTAATTTTCAGAAATGTACTTAATTATTTCCTTCATTTCTGTTTTTATTGCTCGTTTAATTTTTTGTTCATCTTGTTGCTTATACTGCTCATTTCTATGATTATTTTTGTAGTTTCTTGTTCATTTTCTTGTTGAGTTTGTTCATTTCAATAATATACTTGATTGTGTAGCTAATTTGTAACTGTTACTCCTGCTCATTAAGATGTGACCAGTTGTAACCAAGTGCGAGGAAAAGGAATTCTGCAAAACAACCTCTCGCAGAAGAATGTATTTTTGCAAAAACTCCTCAAGTGCATGTAGCAGAGTAAATGTACTTGAGTACTACCCACCTCTGGCTACATGTCTCCTTTACAAGCTGATGCTTCACTTTGAAGCTACTTGTCATAAACGTATTTTATCGGTGAGGAACCATAGAGCTTCTTGAACTCAGCTCCAAAGTTGAACAATTTATAAAAAAATGTGCTGCCACTGAGTCGACTAAGCATCTAAATAAGAAAATGGCTTCACTGATAAAGTGTGTATTGACTGTCCAATGCTGACATCTGTTTATCTGACACTGCTCAGCAACCAGTGGCCGCAATGACACAACGAATAAACAAGCACATAAGCGACTTTATCCACTGTTTCCTTCTCACACAAATCAACAGAGAAGCAAAACGAGCTCAAACTGGCGAAACGTACAGTATGTCTTAAGACGGGAAATAAAAAGTGACACAGGTCTCCTGGCAACAGCTGTTGTAGCTTATTGATGTTGACTTTTAAGCAATTTTCATCTTCTTGAGAAAGAAACGAATGTTATGTTGAAAAGTATGTGAAGCTTGTTTGTTAGTGTGTGAGCAGAGGAGGGTAAACAGTACTGGAGTAAAAGTACTGCATCTTCATAATTATAAAGACTCAAGTAGAAGTAGAACTACTCGTGAACATCAGTACTTGAGTAAAAGTAAAAGAGTGCCTCATAAAAAACTGCTCAAGTAGTGAGTGACTTAATATAGTGAGTAATATACTGCATTCAAACCGATATGTATTTTGCTCATTTTGATGCTTTTTGTTGATTTTTATTCAATTTTGTTGCTACTTTGTTCATGTTTGTTAACATACTTGATTGTTTTGATCACTTTTCCTCATGTTGTCACTTGTTTTGTTCAGTTTTCGGTGTTTATTTTGTTGATTTTCTTTATAAATTTGTGGATAATTTTTTACATGTCATTGGGATTTTTAGATATCTTCATTTTTTCCTGTGGGCCCACCACCTGCAGGAAGGGTCTTAAGGCTCTGGTGCTGTGTGGTTTGTGTGGCAGCTGAAGGCGAGGACCTGGGTGGTTCAATCCTGCCAAAACTAGCTCCTACTGCTAGGAGGCCCTGGGGAAAAACCCAGGACATGCCAGAGGGACTATTTCTCTCAGCTGGCCTTGGAATGCCTGAGGGGCCCCCCGAAGGAGCTGGAGGAGGTGGCTGGGGAGAGGGCAGCCTGGGCTTCTCTGCCCCCACGACCCTGACCAGGGGAAGCAGATGATTTGTTTTCTTCAGTTTTTGCTCATTTTGTTGCTTAATTTATTCATTCTGTTGATTTACTTGATTGCTTTGTTAATTTTTTTTCATTTCAACTTTTTTACTCCCACACTTTGAGGTCAAGGAAAATCTCTGAGGTACATATTTAGTAAAAAAACTAACTCAAGTACACATAAAGGAGTCTGTGTACTTGAGTACTACCCACCTCTGGGTGTAAAACAGAAGAAAACTGGTTTTAAACATTTGGCCTCTGCACATATTCTGAATTATACCGTGTGACTCTACATAGTCCAAATGTCATCAGTCATTACAGTGAAATGTCCTTAAGCAAAGCAGTGCATCTGACCTCCGAACTCTTTTAGCACAAAACGATGAGCATTATGTTCTTAAATCCCAAAAGGCCAGAGGGTTTCCTGGATTATCTTCCAAAGTGTAACAAAAAGTTACCACCCTGGAAAATTCCTGGGCAACAGTAGGTGATAATATTCATGGTTGTGGAAAAGAAGTACATTTCCACATGGAAAAATAAATGAGCAGCTATGTGCATGCTGCAAATTAAATGAGCAAAATTGATGCCATAATCTGACAAATGCATTTTTCGGAAACCGCAGTGTCCTTCTGGGTTTGAGCTGAGCAGAATTAATCTGTGACGGCGTTGAATCTTATGAGCGTGCACATTTTGGTGCAAGGCATGACCATTTTTGCGTTGGTCTTGCAGATGGGAAGAGCAGACATGACCTATTTCTGGTCCCAGGAGACAGCGTGGTTCTTTCTGTCTGTGCCCTGCAGCATGCTGGGTACTGGGCAGGCTAGACGGCGCTTTTCACCACACGAAGCTTCACTGTTGTGATGCAGACAAGGCGTGCTGTCATCACACATTTGCAGCAGACACTCGTTTGGGATGGAGCATCAGAATCAGACTGCAGTTAGTTGTTATGTGAGGTTTTGAATGGCTGCCAGGGCTGCCATTCAAAACCATCATCGTGAACTAGAAATGGACCCAGTGTGTGTGATTTTGGGCCTTCCATGCACATCAGTACCTTCCAAAACTAAGTGACCATACTGTATTTTAACTTGCACTGCAAGAAAAAACATCTTATTGCATTGGATTAGTGAAAAGGCTGCAACAGGCAGAGAATGCTGTGGGACTTGGTGCCACTTTAATATCTTACATGCACCGTTTTTGAAAATATGGAAGCTTTACTTGAACTACGTACAGCCTGAGATTTTAACAATTACTGATTGCGGCAAGGATTTTTTGTTGTTGTATTCTTTATTTTATTTTTTACTTTATTGGGGGGGAAGGTGTTCCAATTTCACTTATCTGTGCATGTCTAGTTGGTTTATGGAAGAGGTTGAAAACTAATTAGCACAATACTAAAAAAAAATCAGCATCGGTCTGTGTAATTTTACTGTCACAAAAAGCTGCCCATGTTTAAGGGGTTTTGAGTGATTTCATTGCAGAAATGGGAAATGACAAAACCCGTGCTGTCTGGTCATAGGGTCCTGTATGAAACATGCAAGAAGAAAGTCAGAACATGCTTTTATGTTTTTTTTTAAATTATTGTTGTTGTTTTTTTATGTCAAATGATTGACTCCACATTTTTAAATGAATGAAATGTGCATTTTCTTGGACAATCAAACAAGGTGACTCAGATTTGCCCACGATAATCACAGTATGAAATGTTCACCAAACCCTGCAGCCCTAACCTGCACTGCATTGCATTTGGAATAACATTTTTTTTGTGGTTGGGTAATATTTTTGTCCGTTACATGACATTTGTGTTGATGTTATTTCATCTTGTCTTGTCAGAGCCAGCAAATTAATGGTCATTTTCAGCAGGAAAACTACTTGATACTGTCAAATATACACAAACTTTATTAGAAAGTAGGTAGCAATAAATGACTTTGGCGTTTTCCCAGTCCGTGATGTGGTTTTCTCTTTTGCAGTGGTCAGCTATAGCTGATTTCAGATTAGTCTGCTCTGCTTTTCCTTTTGCTGCTTGCGTGTGTTTTCCTGATGTTTTTTTCTTTTGTGTTCCAGTGTCTGATGTATTGCAAGATCGACAGGGTCCGGATGACATTTTGGATCACAGTTGTCAGTTGGCTTTGGTGCACATAGCATACTGTATGACATTAATTTCCTTTAAAGACAAAAATTCCTGTTGGAAAGCTTATCATTAGCCATTATTTCATAATTGAACCCGTTCACTGCCAATACCCAGACTTTTAAGATGAAACTGATGCAGATTAATCAGTCAAATCACTTATCAGGCTGTCCTTTTTCTCTGCATGTTCTCAAAAATGTGTCTGAGGAGGCACATGTAAAACAAATTGTTCTTCCAGTATTGCAAATGTGCTCGAATAAAATTGAATTTTATTGTAGCCAGTGATTCTCGAGTTTCGTCACACGCACACAAATCTGCAGGACTCACTGCCTCTGGCGCATGTGTGGCGTGCAATGGTGTGGGCTTTGGCGGGCTCTCAGGTGGAGTGGTTTGGCAGGACAGACCCTAAGTGTTCTTTGGGGTGAGGGCAGCTGCCCCTGTGGTCAAAGGGATTACACGCTGATCTGTGCCTGGCGACAGGCAAAGGGCTGATTAACACTGCCACGACATTAAAAAGCTTCAGCTAATCTGAGTGGCTGTAGTCGGATCAGGCGGCTTCGTTTCACTTCCAGAGGGAGGAAGTGATGAGAGACTTCTTATCAGTGTCAGACACAACATCACTGTGGAGCAGAGTGGAAGCTGGATAATGACATGATTAAGTACCTCCTCTACAGGCTGTAGGTGTTTATAAGGTGGAAAAGCTGAGATTTTAGCCGTCTGTTTTACTTTTCCACTCGTAAACAGTTCATTATCAAGACATGGCGGCATTAATCTGACTTTTAGATTGTCACATAACTGAACAAACTTTTTTGAGGTGTCACTGGGCAAAAAAATCCATGCTCACCTTTCAGATTGTTATCATTCAAACTCTTGGTTGTGTTTTGAGGATGTAATTGTAGGAAATCTATCAAAATGGGATATTTTGGCATATTGAGGCAAGTAGGAGGGTTAAATAAATGATTGATAGCTGTAATTTCTGTAATAGCTGTTATGTTCAGCTCAGTCTGGGGTAACTGCTCTACTCAAGAAAGTCATACTATACTATGGGGTCCGCATACAATTCTCCCAGCAGAACACGACTTCCTAAGCCTTACAGAGTACAGTTACGTCCAGAATGCATGTATAATGTACCAGGTTGTTCATAAACTTAACCACAGACTCTGTGATCTCATTCCAGTCTTCCATACGATGCACATCTATTCTACCAGGAATAAAAACCAAACCACCGGGGAAAATAACAAAGGTTAAAATCCACCAGCTTCAGCATGGTGTGCAGAGGACTGCAGATTTGGAATGATTAAAAATTAAAAATGCCATGTTGCATCTCCATCTTAAAGAAAAAGCTGAAATTGCAGTTTGTGTCACTGTAAAATTAACTTATTGAATATATTAAAAGCTCCAAAGTCATTTCTATTTTATTTTACTGATTTCGCTCCATTATTGTTGCATTAATTTGCTATTACAGTACATCCTGACCATAGCTACTAATCCAATGTAAACAGAATGCTAGGATTATGTGTTGTGTGTCTGATATATGTTCGTTAGCATGTTGTTGTATTTAAAAGGTATCTGGACAATGTCATATCTGATGCCACTTTATACAGTATGTAGACAACAGCGCCCCCTATTAAAAGCTTTAAATAGTATCCTTGTGGGTCACCCTTTCCCACTTCCAGTCACTGTGAGAATATCTACTCTATATATGCTGTATTTCATGTTTATGGTCAGTCTTCTGATTTGGACAGAGAGGAGAAAGTGGCAGAACATTAAAATCTGATGTTTTTTTTTTAAAATATCATTCACGCTTAGCTTTATTAGAAACTCTTCAATTTATTTCTGCTGAAGAGGTTGAATGCAGTATCATTGTCACTTTGGGGCAAAACAACTTTGACAGATTAAACCCAGACGTAGACATTTATTAAAGGTCACTCGACTAAAAGGACAAAGATGCTGTGTAAAGGTGGATCAGAAGGAAACAACGGGAATGGATCAAACTACGAATCCCACCTCACTGCCTGTTCTGATGGAGTCACCGGCCTACGTTTCTCCAGTGAACGGTAATTCTTTATGTGAGGTACAAATAATACGCACTTACTACTTAAATCATGGAAGTTAAGGAAACAAAATGAACAGATAAGCAAACAAAAGCTGACTGAAAAAGAAATAAATACTGTACACACCAAAATTAGTAAATGTTAACAGCGGCAGTAAAAAAAAAATCCAATAGGTCCAAAAAATGAACAAAATAACCAACAAAACTGAACATAAACCCCCACGTAAACAACAAAATTATTTAAAAATCATTATAAAAAAACAAGAAAATGAAAAATACATGTTACTCTTTACTTCACTCACTGCTTTTATGAGTATTTCTACTTCTAGTTGAATCATTAGAATTATAAAGTAACAATACTCTTCCCTGAGTACTGTTTCTGTGTACTCTGCCAACTACTAGTCCTTCCTATAGCTGATGAAATTGCAGTTTTCACACCATTTTAAATGTAGAAATCACTATACATATTCAAGAACTGGGAGAGATGAAGAATTATGGCCCTTTCTTATACATGGGTAAAAAGGAGTAGAGTGAATATGTAACGCTGTTGTGGTCTTACACAAAATGGTTCCTGCTACATGTGTGTTCATATAGCGCCAGTTCTACATCATCCATCGCATATTTGATATTTCTGCTAGTTTTAACATAGAGTGTGAATAATTACCTGTGAGAACCGTATTTTGTCAGGTTTTGCAGAACTTTGCTCAAACTTTTACGTGGATGCAAAGATGGACTAATTACAATTTCAACTTGCCTACGACACCACCAAGTGTTCCTGTTCATAAAAAGGCAGAAGCATAACACACACGCTTTTTTCACTGATGCCAGGAGAAACTCCAGATGACATATCAGTTCAGGCCACGGAGTCTAAACCCTGAAGGTACTGAAGAAGGTAACTCAGATAGATTGAAGTGGGAAAACATTTCGGAGAGCAGGCAGCCCCGAGATGCTGATGTGATTTCTCTCTTTATGACAGAGCATCATTTAGCATGAAGAGGCAGGGACAGACCCGCGGCGAGTAACGTGTGAGAGAGTGACCACAGTATTCACGCATGGGTCAAAACTGAAACACTGGCATTTCCAACTACAGTGTTTGATTCTTTTGGGCCTGACACAGACCAGCAACTGACTGATGACGGGACCTACATGCTACAGATTCATGAATGGAATAATAGAATTTAGAAGGTGTGATTGCAAACGGACTCGCATTAGATCAGTGGTAAAAGTTGACTGGAAATTTGAAAATATGACAGAAGCCAGTAAAGACATTTGAATTACCAATTATTGCTCCATATTAATCACTGTGCAAATCCTTCAGTGATCAACAGGCCTACAGTGCGAGCTAACTATCTGGATATTTCATTTTAATCAGTGACATATATTTACATTTGGAACAAAATGACATCAGTGCTGGTACGATGATGCACATCCCCAACATGTGCTTTTAGAACATCTTGCCTATACCTTGTACATGGAACTTCAGATAAGACTCCATTAGAGAATGTCAACGTCGCCTGCTAGTGGTGGGTTTGAGAAACTCGACTAACATATAAAAATGACACTTGGACACCAAGGCACTGTATGATGTCACAGTGTCCAGACTGTATAGTGGACAAAGGATGTGACCATATTTGCACAAATGGCTGAAATAGCAATAGGAGCATATTATGTCCGGGTTCTTATGGGTGAGCTAATACGAACCGTTAGCTTACTGACTCGGTAAGACTTCCTCATTGCCAAACAAAGTCATATTACAGTGTTCTTACACACAATTACAGTCAAGCATCTCTCAGATACATGTTCTATTAAATAAATAGAAAATACAAAGGCCTGACTCGGTCCGACGGTTGAGTTACCATAGCGACCTGTCAGATTATTTGCCATAATATCTTAATAATGGAGCAAAAAGTTAAAGATGGACCATCACTCTTGACAAAATGTGCTCATTGACTTGTGTGGCCAGAACTTATATTACAACGACTTTAAGTTACTATTGCATTGACCTCACTGTACAGCCGCGGTCATTTCCCAGTGGTTACGTCACATTTTCAGCTCTACAGCACAGAAAACCACTTGTAACTGTTTGGTTTATAATGGAGCCATGAAATTTTTGGCTTCACAGCTTATACTAAAGACTAGTAACAATGGGGAAAAAAGGAAAAAAGTCACACAAGGAATTACAGCAAAAAAGGGCAGAGATGGGAAAGACAATGTGATAAAACTGGGAAGTAATGAGCACAAGCAAGAGTGAGCATGTTATTGTGGGCTCTGAAGATATTGTCTTGTAAAACCCAATGTAAAAATTTTAAACCAGGCAGGAAATTAGATGTTCTCCCTCTTTCCTCCACTTGTTTTGTAATAACACAGAGCCAAAGAGAGGAGATGGTCTGATAAAAGGAAAAACGCAATGTAGAACAAACGCAGCATGAGTTTTCTTGGTCTGAAGTTTGCCTTCACAAGCTCTTGTGTGTTTCCTGCAATGCCAAGTAAATGTGTGAGAATTAGTCAGTGAAAAAAAAAAAAAACAGAATGAAAGAAAATCCATCCACCTCAGAGGCAGAGACTAATACTGCTGCTAAAATGGAGCCGTAGCTAATCAACTCTCAGGGCTCGGGCTTTAATAGGAGGAAAAAAATCTGAGGCAGAGTTGTCGAAAGCTGTAAAGCCCTGCTGTTGTTCAGCTTGGCAAAGTCTGTGGACGGCAGCCTGCAGGAATCCATGATGGCTTCTCGTACCTTTGATATGGTGATTAACGTTTGCCTCTGTGAAACCCCTGCTCCATCCAAATGAAGCAGAGGAGCTTTAGAAAAGGGCAAAGTGTAAGAAATGATCACGCAAATGTGCAGCATTAATACGCTCCCATGCCATGAAACACAAACTAAACAGTATCCAAAAGGCTGCTCCAGATATTTAGTTTGTTGTGAGTAAATATTGTGGTTCACTTGGATGAAGTGTAAAGATGCTTTGATCAGTTCCAGACTTTGGAGCTGGATCGCTGCAGTCTGCTAAGATGCTGCATCGAAAGGGAAAACACAACTGGATTTATGGAAAAGACAAACTAATTTCAGTAGTGTGGGAAAATATAATCGGTGACAGACAACATAAGCACCACCCCGAAAGGATGGGCTGGAAATGTGTCTTTAATTGTGGGAAGCAGTGAAACAGAAAATAAATTTTGCTACTTTTTTACCAGTGAAAATGACAAAAATGACTCATTTAAACGGAGGAGTCTGGGCAGTCACTGTTCAGCCACGTCTCACAGAAACACTAACTCCTTCCGGCTCCTCATCAGTGCCTCCAACTCATCCACTGAGTTCATGTTACACATCAGGATAGTTGCTAGAAAAGTCTGGTACCTGAATCTTCTTCCTTTTATTCTGAAACCAGACCTGCAACCACACAGAGTCCTTCTCAGGTGCACTGTGAGTTCAGGAGGTCCTCCCTGGAGCATATTCTCCTCTCCATACCAATGCAAAAGTGATCCCATAAAAGAAGATCCAAAAAAGCAGTGAAAATGCAAAAAATTGAAGAAAAAGCAGATAGCTGCTGTCCACGTGCACAAGCACATTTTAGAATTGTGAGGTTAGAAAGTTATTGGACCAGTCCAGTGTTTGTGTCATCTAGTTGCTCCATATCTACCTTTTTCTTTTGTCTCTCCTCTGTCCACTAATCCAAACTGGCTGAAGCAGATGGTTTTTCTCTTCTGTTAAAGGACGTTTTTCCTCCCCATCTCCCTAGGCTTACTCTCAGAGGTTCTGTTGGATTTGCTTGTAGTCTTGAATTGTGAAGCTCCTACAGATAATCTTGGATAATGAATAGAGTGCCACAAATATAAATTAATTGAAATTGAATTGTGAACCTTTAACAATGCCAAAAGCAGTTCACATCACAACTATCAGGAATGGTGGGTTTGATTAAAGCAGGGGTGTCCAATCATTGCCACAAAGGGCCGAGACACTGCATATTTTCTTTCCAGCCGGTCTCTTCTGCAGGTGATTTCACTGAATTCCTTCCCACTGATTGCAGTTCAGTGAAAACACCTGCTTTAGTGAGTGG
>JAQQAE010009822.1:0-14402 GCA_029823295.1 Pseudamia nigra
CAGGCTTCTGTTAGAAAGATGAAGATGAAGAGGAACCTCATCTTTCAGAACGACAATGACCCAAAGCACATCATCCAAATCAACAAAAGAATGGATTCACCAGAATAAGATCGAGGTTTTTCAAAGGCCCAACCAGACTCCAGACCTGAATCCGATCAAACATCTGTGTGGTGATGTGAAGAGGGCTGTGCACAGGAGATGAATCACAATCTGTCAGATTTGGAACGGTTTGCAAAGAGAGTGGGCAAATATTACCACATCAAGATGTGCCACGATGATAGACTCCTACCCAAAATGACTGAGTGCTGGAATAAAAAGATATGCAGGTTATTTTAAGTTTTTTATTTTCCCCTTTGAAGATTTCAGTTGTTTTTCAATTGCGTTGCACAGGTTATAGGTTATAGGTGGAAAAAGTTGTGAAATATTTATCTTGGTGTCAGTTTTTTACATCACAAAAACCTGGCATTTGAACAGGGGTGTGTAAAGTTTTTATAGCCAATGTATACAGTCTGGCACAGCCTCTCCTCAAAAGTTTGAGCCATTTCTGTTGTTCTTTCAGTTTTTATGATGCAGTCTGTTCTTCTTCTGCCACATGGGCTATACTATGCAGCACCGCCCCCACGGTTTCCAGTGGTACTGCTTCGTTGTCTGCTTTTACTGTAGGTACATATCCATAAGCTCATTGAAAACACACCAAATTACTTGCGTAATGTACGCAGAGTACGGACGAAATCGTACATATGTATATTTAATGTTTAGCATAAATAGGCCTTAAGAGCGATTCAGAAGTCCCCAATGATTGTCTTCCTGTGGACCCACCACCTGCAGGAAAGGTCATAAGGTTCTGGTGCTGTGTGGTTTTGGTGGCAGCTGAACGCAGGGGCCTGGGTGGTCCACTCCCCAGTTTCCAAAAGTAGCCCCAACTGGGAGGAGGCCCTGGGGCAGACCCAGACAAGTTGAAGGGACTGTATCCCTTGGTTGGCCTTGGAACGCCAGAGGAGCTGGAGGAGGGGGCTGGGGAGAGGGACGTCTGGGCTTCTCTGTTTAGGCTGCTGCCCCCACGACCCTGACCAGGATGAGCGGAAGATGATGGATGGCTATAAATATTAGTGTTTTCTTTGCTTCAGATGGAACGTTTCCAATAGATGAGTCCTGTCTGAATCTGTATGAAGTTTGCTGAAAGCTGTGTGTTTATGTGAGGTGTTTTGTGTGTGTGTGTTTTTTTTTTTTCCCTTTTCAGAATGGAATTGCACCCGTAGAGTTTTTCCTGGAGGGAACCAGAAGCCGAACGTGTAAATCTCTGACTCCAAAGTTAGGTATGAACCCAGACAGTCAGTATGGAAAATAAAAACCCTCATCATCCACATGTTGAAGGAGCAAACAGGCCCTTCAGAAGGTTATTAAAGACTCTAACGGTGAATTCATCACCACAGATATTTATTTTCTTCAAGTCGCTGGCGTTCTGAATGATCTAAAGCTACATCTGAATGTGATGTGTTTCAGTGTAGTTTGTACTTTGCACTGATCTGCTGGAAATGTGGAGCTCATTTAGTCTGTTTTTATTTTCTTCAAAATTCTTTTGTTTTTTTCTACTTATTTTGTTCGTTTAGCTGAATATTTTTTCTTCAATTTGTATTTGTTCCATTCATGTTGATTTTGTTAGTTTTTGTGGTTTATTTTTTGAATATTTTGTTCATTTTTGTTTCTTTTTGTTTTGCTTTTTTCTTTGTTTTATGTCTTTATTTACTCCTTAGTCAATTGGTGAATCAGTTTGTTCATTTTTTTCCCCCTAATTTTTATTGTTTTGAATTCTTTTGTCAACTTATGAAATTTTGCTCTTTTTATTCATGTAAATTTTGCTATTTTTTTTTTTTACTTTGTGAAATACTTTTTGTTCAGTTTAATTTTACTTCATTCTTTATTTTGCTCCTTTTGTGGCTATTATTATTATTATTATTATTATTATTATTATTATATTCATTTTTTTATTGTTTCCACATGTTGACTTTAACTTAATTTAATCAAAATTAACATACGTTCCTCCTTCTGTCTCATATCTTATTATTCACATTTAAAGAGCAAAATGTAGCAACATTAATATTCATATATTTCATATTCATATACAGCAGAAGATGCAGCTATTATGAATTATGTGAACTCAACCATATTGTTCCACAAACCCTGCAGATGGAGTCAGTAAATGAGGATTTGTCCAAAGCTCAGTCTGAAATGTAATTAAAATGTTTAATAAAGGAATAAATATAACTAATGTGTATCTGTAGACACCAGATGGTCACATGCAGTCAGATTTATTTCAGAAATTCTCTAGTAATAATGAAGAAAATAACAAGAAACACAACAACCGTCAGATTTCCTGAAGCACATATTATGTAAAGTTTTAGTTATATTCATATGGCTTTACAACATGCATGTATAATAATAACAACAAAATGTCCATGTGACTCTAGTATCTGTTCTGTAAAAAAAAACTAAATGTTGTCTCATTGCTTCTCTGCAGGTTTATTAAACATAGTGATGGACCCATTTCTTAAAGGGGAGGTGTTTGATGTCAGTTTGGTCCCAGTCAGCATCAGCTACGAGAGGATCCTGGAGGAGGCGCTGTACGCCAGAGAGCTGCTGGGGGTCCCCAAACCCAAAGAGTCCACGTCTGTCAGTGAACGACTCCAACACCTGACCATGAATGTAGCCGTAATAAACAAATGTACAGGACATTAAATGCGTCTCTGTGTGCAGGGTCTGATTAAAGCCAGGAAGGTCCTGAGTGAAGACTACGGCAGCATCCACGTGTACTTCGGTCAGCCTGTGTCGGTGAGGAGTCTCGCTGAGGGCAGAGTCAACCGCGGCCAGTTCAACCTCACACCGAGGTACGATTATGCACACGCTGACCACTTTAAGGCCGGTCATCGCTGTAGTTTCAGTCTCCTCTTTGGCAGGTAAAGTGCGTGTCCAATAGGACTGAAGTCTGCACATTGACTTGTCCGGTGTAAAACCTTCCATTTCTTTCTCCTGACGAACTCCTTGGTTGTCATGACGATGTGTTTCGGGTCTAGTCTTGTTGCATGATGAAAGATCTCCCGATCAGTTTGGTTGCATCTTGCCTTAAATTTGCAGACAAAATCTTTGTGTAGACTTCTGACTTCATTTTGCATCATGTGTTACATCATCAGTGAAGATCAATGACCCGTCCCAGAAGAAGCCATGCAAACCCAAGCCATGACATGACCTTTGTGTTTCACAGATGAACTCGTGTGTTTGGGATGATGAGCAGATCATTTCTTTCTCCACACTTTTTTTTTGCTGTAACTGAAAACATTTGGGTTTGACATCAAACGATGAGTATGAGACAAAAGATCAGTATTTCAGCTTCTATTTCCAGGTATTTACATCAAGCTCAGTTAAATAACTTGGAAGATGAATCAACCCATTTTTCAAGTGAGCAAAATCTCTCCATCACTTTGACAAATGTTCATCTTTGTCCCATCAGTCCATAAAACTTTGTCCCAGAACTTTTCAGGCTCATTTCTGTATTTTTTTGTCAATTTCCAATCTGTCCTTCTTGTTCTTATTGCTAATGAGTGGTTTCATCTTCATGTGGAGCCTCTGTACTTTTGTTCCTGAAGTCTTCTGTGAACGGTGGATTGTGATCCTTCACTCCTGTGCTTTTGGAGGTTGTTGGTGATGTCACTGACGGATCTTTTAAGGTTTTTCTTCACAGTTCCCATAATGTTTGTGTCATCGCCTACTAATGTTTTCTGTGGTCGACCGGTTCTATGTCTGTTGCTCCGTCCACCAGTGGTTTCGTTCGTCAGGACATTCCAAATGGTTGGACTGGCTATGGCCACTTTGTGCAATGGCTCTGATTGATTTTTAATCTTCTCAGCTTCAGAATTGCTTGCTTTTCTCCCATCGACAGCTCTCTGGTCTTCATGTTGGTTACTCCTGTTTAAATATTAATGCATCTGCACAGGAAAAACACAAAGCCGAAACTGAGAGGAGACTCTCAGTGCTATTTATTTGAATAATCAATGTAATAGGACACATCTGGTTCATGTTCCAATAATTTTGCTCACTTGAAAAATGGGTTGGTTCATCTTCTAAGTTGTTTAACTGAGTTTGATGTAAATAGAAGCTGAAATACTGATCTTTTGTCTCATACTCATCGTTTGATGTCAAACCCAAATGTTTTCAGTTACAGCAAAAATAAAGGAATTGGCCTCACTCTTCCAATAGTTTGAGGGCACTGTAGAAATGTAGTAATAATAGAGCCCCCCGTCTGTATGTGACAGAGAGCGGACGCACCAGGTGTCGCTCCGAAGGGAAGAATGAAATGAAACTGGGAAAAAAAGAAAGTGGAACCCACAGAGGTGGAAAAAAAGACAGTATTGAGTGTAACAGAAGGTTTGTGGTGTCTGATCTGACTCGTACAGTGTACCATGGCTGTGTACGCTGGATTCGCATACAACTGCAGCCAAAACGGGTGCAGTGTTACTACACCTTTATGTTGGCACATTTTTAAAACCACAGCGTACGCTGGCCTCTAGGTACAATAGACCTCGTAAGAATAAAGGAGCTGGCTTAAGTTCAAGAAGTAGAGGAGCTGCGCATAAGGTCCAATGCTTAACACAAATAGCTAATCAACCAATCGCATGGCAACAACTCAGACTATTCTTCTTGTCCTTCGTCAGACACATCACGAAGCGACCCAGCGAGGATGTCCAGAGCTTCGTGAATGACTCGGCCTACCGACTGGTCCGGGCCCAGGAGGAGAACATGGTCCTGAAGCCCTGGGTTCTCCTGGCCTCGCTGCTGCTCCAGAACCACCACCAGGACCAGGCAACGGGGCTCGGACAGGGGATGGACCTGGACGATCTGACCGAACAGGCCGTGTGGCTCCGAGATCTGTGTCGGCAGTATGGAGCCTTCCTCCACTGGCCCGGTAACGGATTAGCTTTAAATGTGGCACCGTTTGGTTTAATGCATGGAGCATGTTCATAAATCCAAGGGTTTAAGTTATTAAATAGTCCTAAATAATTTGATATTCTTATAGAGTCCACTTCTAGCAATTTATTTAACCAGGAAGTTGCTTTTCTCAAATCTGTTTTAGAAGGGAGACTTGATGTTTATTTTTAGGTCAGTCCTTTAGTCTGATACTTTTTATTTTCATGATTTTTAAGTTATACTTTGTATAAATCCTGAACTAAAGATTATTTGTCTGAAACTGCTGCTCCTTCACATGAACCGGATGTTGTAAATCCTGTCATTTATCTTTTCGATCCGCCCTTATAGTTGTGATCATGACGGGACATTCCTGGCTTCACATTTCACCTTTTCATCCATTCTTCAGTGTTTTCAATGGTTCCATCCTTCAGATCACACATCGCCGTCAGAAGTGGTTTCATCCAGTTTGTCTCTGCATCGAGGGTTGGTGAGGACCCACGAGGGACGAGTTCGGCTGGCCGTCCGACAAGGTCCGTGTTTTTTTTGTATCAGTGTGTCCTCGTTGACTTTGTTGTAGCATTAGCGATGGATGAAGGAGGACGGGTATGAACGACGTGTCTGTCTACGGCCTGAGGTTAACTCTCCAAGCACTGAACTGACATGAGACGCAGCAAGTGTGAAGGAAATCTGCTGCCATCTAGTGGTTAATTTCATCCGAGCAGCTGATGGAACTGATCTCAAAATGAATCTGAAACGACTCGAGCAAAAGAATTAGAAAACCTTTGCACAGTGCTGTGTCTGAAAGTTTCACTGTTGAAAATAAATGTTGAGAAATGAATAAGTTTTCCATGTTTTTTTTTTGTGTATTTGATACATGTCTTATATCAGGTCACAAAACATTTATAAAATAATGGACAAAAACAGAAGCTAATGTTCAACATGACGGGACAAGACTTGACTGTATCTCAACTACGTCTCTGAAGGGTAACACGAGTAGGACAAAAACCCGGTAGAATTGACGGGCCTGTGTTTTGTGTGTTCCAGCGGGTCCAGGTGATGGTTCCGGTCCCGTGAGTCCGGAAGAGTTGATGGAGAACGAGGCGGTTGTCGTCCTCTCCTGTGCCTCCTACCGGAACCAGGCCCTGCACATTTTCCTCCGACCAGCGCTGCTCGCCGCCGCCATCCACAACGCCTCCACCAGCAAACGTATGTTATAATCACCCATGTGGCCACAAGGCCACCGCTGCATCAACAAAAACATTGAAAACCAAAAATGGTCAAGATATTGAATGTAATAATTATGAAACTGGACAAAAATGTATCAAATCATAAATTTAATAATGAAAGCATAACAATAATTAAACAGAGAACCAAAAATGAACAAGACTAAGCAAAATTCTCAAGACTGACCATGATCTGTTTTTTTTTTTTTTTTTTTTTTCCCCCCAGATGACGTCTTTAACAGTTTCAGTTTTCTGAGGAACATGTTCTCCAACGAGTTCATCCTGTGTCCCGACGCCACAGTCCAGGTCAGCAGCACTGTTCCACTCCAACCTTTGCCCATAAAGTTTAGTTTTGAATACGGTTCTCATTGGCTGTAGGACTTTGAGGAGGCGTGTTACCTGCTGGTGAAGACTGGAGCTCTGCAGGTGGCCCAACAGGCGGTTCAGGTGACCCACAGAGGACACAGGACGCTGGCCTTCCTCACCCGCATCCTGGACCCCTTCATCCAAGGATACCAGGTCAGAGACGAACAGAAATCGCACCGATTCAAAGAAAAGCTTCTCAGGCTTCATCTGTTCAGCATCGTTAAAGGGTTAGTTCAGAATTTTGAACTGCTCTACAAATAATTAACCCTTGTCTGGTGCTCAGGTCAAATTGACCCTTTTTTTGCTCCGTTTCTTCATCATTTTGTTCATTTTTGCTCATTTGCTTGATTTTTATTTATTTTTTGCTTATTTTTTTGGTTCATTTTGTTGCTTATTTTGTTGGCTTTGCAGGATGACTTTTAATTTTTCCTTCACATTTGTTCATTTCTCCTTCATATTTGTTCATTTTCTTGGTTATTTTTGTTCAACTTGTTGTTCTTTGTTCATTTCGTAGATAGTTTTGCTTGTTTTTGTGCAGTTTGGTTGATATTGATGATTATTTTGTTTCATTTTGTGAATTATTTTGTTCATTTTCTTAGTTGTTTTGTTCAGTATGAAGATAATTTCCCTACGTTTTTTCCTTCAGTGTTTCTTGTTTTCATTTTTAAGTATTTTGTTTGTTTTGGTGATGATTTTGTTCCTTTTTTTTTCGCACGGCACATTTTCTCTTTACAAATATATGACAGAGGATCAATTTGACCCAAATACCACACGAGCGTTAAATAGAAAAGACCTCCCGGTTTAGCCCAGGCCCGAGCCTGTTATGCTAAGCTACCCGGATAAACCCCATCAAACCCTACGCGTGTGTTCAGGACTCGAGTTTTGTTCTGTGATGGTGATGTGCTTCGCCCTGTCCTGAATCGGACGATGAAGGTGTGTGTTTGCAAAACTCACGACCCATGTCCGGGTTCCGGAATCTGGCGAACACCGCCACGCCCCGTGTCCTCCAGCAGTCCGTGCGCGTCCTTCCGATGTGTTGGCCACCCAGCGTCACAGCTAGAGTTTTTAAAGGTGAATATATACAAACAGTGTTGGTGTGCTACTTAAAAGTTCAGTGCTTCTTCCCGCAGAGCAATGGCTCAGGCCTGTCGGCTCTGAATCCCTTCTCTCTGAGTTCCCGCTTTCACACGGCTGTTTAAATCAACCCCGTTACAAACAGCTGCACTTCATTATGCTGATGAGGCAGAGTTTCACAAACCACGCCCACATCCTCCACATGTATGTCATGTGAATAAGTCCCTGAGCTGAAAACCACGCCTACAGAAAACGGGATTGTAACACAGCCCATCATTACTTTCAGAAATGAAACTCAGCTGATCTGAGAAACTCTCCAGGACTGTGAATATGTCCTGACGTGCAGTCGACAAAACCATCAAACAGTCTGATGAAACTGTCTCACGAGGAATGAAGAACAGCAGCCGTTTAGTAGAACGACCAGCTCGGAAACAGCATCTCAGATAGTGTCTGACGGCCCTGGCGTCAAGTTTCTCGCCACAATATCCTTAATTTACTTACTTGCTCTATGCACATACTGTCTGTGTCATACGTGAACATTAGTGCGGTTTACCTGAGTACGACACCGTGGTCTCTTCAGCCTCAGCTGCTTATTGCTGTGATTGACCATGTCAAACTGCAGGAACAGGCTATTTTTCATTACATAATCATCCGTGTGAGAATGTGTGACGCTATAACAGGTGTATGTGTCGACGCTCGTCTCCTCCACCGTCGGGCGGTTTCCATGACCACAGGAGTCCAGTAACTAGGAGTAATCGGATAAGCATAATAATCAGATTTGATGCGATGGCTGAAAACTGTGGTTTACACATTTCGGTCCAGTATCAAGTTTTTTTCAGACTACGTATGTACGTAGCGACGTTAGACTCGTCGCTTCAAGTTATTTTCAAAACATTCGGTATTTGTTCTGTCGAGGAGACGGAGCATGTTGAAGGTTTTTTTTTCTTCCGCTCATGTTGTGACTAAATCACCTCGATTTTCTTTTCTTTATTTATTTTTTTCTACACGTGCGCAGATGTAAAAGAATGATAGAAATCAGATGAGTGGGTATACATGCACCGAGGAGTGGGAGTGTCGGGGGGGAGTGTGGTCATGGGATACCGCGTATCAGATGATGCCGTTTACATGTAGACGGACTCGCCGGCGCTGATTTCATCGCCACGTCCTCAGGTGTTTCTCCACATTTGTTGTGTTGAAATGGTGAAGTCTGGTCCAAACACGCAGCAGGAGGAGATGATGCAATAATTACACCGACTGCGGAACAACGTTAGGCGATGATCATAATGCATCATGGGATGTAGTATGTCGAGCAGACGCATAAACAGCACACGTGTCAGTATCTGGGTAATTTCAACAAACTTCAGCATTTTCAGATTTCTCACCAACTACCTGCTACTTCATAATCAGACATTTTGAACATTCAGAAGACGAGGAACGGTACAAACCATGTGTAGAACAGACACGTGAACTGAAAAGCGTTCAACGCTGTTACTGTGTAGAAAACATGCTCTGGGTTATTAAACACTTTTTTTTGTTTGCTCCATAATTCCATACACGTTCCTTCACACTTTGGATGTCTTCACTATCAACCCTCGTCTAGTGTTCGGGTCACATTGACCCTTTGTCATATATGTGTAAAGAGAAAGTGTGTCGTGGGGAAACACCAGGGAGTAGAATCAGTACTTGAGTAAAAGTAGGTAGAAGTACGGTACTCATAAAAGTACTTGAGGTAGTGAGTAGCTTTATGTCACAGAACAGATTCATTTCATCCTTTTTTTGGGGTGATTTATTGATTTTTGTGGTCTATTTTATTCATTTATTTTTTAACCTTTTTTTGCTTCGTTTCTTCATCATATTGTTCATTTTTGCTTTTTTACTTGAATTTTTGTTGTCCTGTTTGCCTATTTTTTTGGTTCATTTTGTTGCTTATTTTGTTGGTTTTGCAGGATGGCTGTTCATTTTTCATTCATATTTGTTCATTTTTCCTTCGTATTTGTTCATTTTTCCTTCACATTTGTTCATTTTCTTGGTTATTTTTGTTCCATCTGTTACTCTTTGTTCATTTTGTTGATAGTTTTGCTTGTTTTTGTGCAGTTTTGTTGATTATTGACCTACTTTTAAAAAAATCCACACTAACTTGGGAAACAGAAACTAGTTACGTTTTTATTTCCCTGTGGATGTCCACTAGAAGGCGCTGTTGACGTGTGTGTGTGTGTGTGTGTGTTTTCAGGTGGTGTGCAGGTTTCTGTGTGAAGAAGCCACCGAGCCGTTGACAGAGAAGGGTTTCGTTCCCGCTGTTCGTCAGTTCATGGTCAAACAGCTCCTCGCAGGTTTTACTTTTCAGCCGTGTTTTTGTTCTTCCCCTCTGTTCACCTCAGACGACCATTTGAACTGCATGCTGGGTATTTGTGTGTCCCCAGGCAGACTGCGATACACGGAGGTGTTGTCCTCGGACCTCCAGAAAAACGCTTTGGCAGCTTTGCTGAGACTGGGCGCGGTGCAGAGGAGCAGAGGGTAGGTCACCGCTGAACCCACAGATCCTCTGACAATAGATGGTTCAAATGAGTCAGATTCATGTTAATTACAGGTTCTTCAATGCGCTGAAGGAAAATATTTTCAGTGGCTTTGTGCTTTTTTTTATGCAGTGAGCTGCAAAATGTTGAAATAACATGGAAAACCACCTTTTTCGCTTCATCACTATTGAGCAGCTTTCTACAACGGACATCCACCCATATAGTATCCGCATTTATACCCTGATATTATTTAGACCTTTTTAAAAAAAAGCATTTTGTGCAGGGTTATAGGTGTGTTACAAAATGCTCGGTATCTGTTGTGGTATCCATTCTAGGAGCTGTTCACCCCTGGTAGGGTCTCCCAAGGCAAATTGGTCCTAGGTGACAGGTCAAACTAAGAGCCATTCAGAAGTCCCCAATGATTATGTCTTCCTGTGGGCCCACCACCTGCAGGAAGGGTCGTAAGGGTCCGGTGCTGTGTGTTTTGGGTGGCAGCTGAAGGCGGGGGCCTGGGTGGTCCAATTCCTGGTTGCTAAAACTAGCTCCAACTGGGAGGAGGCTCTGGGGCAGATCCAGGACATGCTGGAGGGACTATGTCACTCAGCTGGCCTGGGAACACCTGGAGGTCCCCCCAGAGGAGCTGGAGGAGGTGGCTGAGGAGAGGGAAGTCTGGGCTTCTCTGCTTAGGCTGCTGCCCATGTGACCCCGACCAGGATAAGCAGAAGATGATGGATGGATGAAGTGATACATGGAATGGACATATTCTACACATTCTTTAGAAACAATGAGTAAATCTGTTTAAACATGAGTCTTTTCGCATATTTTGTTGTAACGGAATGGTCCTGACTTGTGTTTGTGTTCACTTCAGATCAGCTGAGGCCTCTTTAAAGATCAACAAGGTGATGGTGAACTCTCTGGAAGATACTCTGGGTAAGAAACATCTGCCTCCAGCTGCAGGATTTCAACTGTTTTAAGTTTGCATGGCCTTTAATCTCTGCGGTGCTTGTTGTGCAGGAGGTAAACTCCCCACTCAGAAAGCTGCTGTCGCTCGCCTCTGAGATCCTCGTCTGCCAAAGTGGACCGACGGCAGCTTATGTCCACGGCCGACGTGAGGGAGACGCTCCCGCTCCTCCATCTGCTGCATTCAAACCCCTTTTAAGATTCTTCTATTAAACCTTTTGTGTACGGGGGGGATCTTATAACTCCTCCTGCTGTCAAAGCCAGATCCACACTGGATGGCAGCCGTTCTGCATCCGTACATTAAATGTGCACTGCATGGACTAAAGTATAGAGACGCCTGACGCAGACACGTCTTTCCAAATGCGATGGAAAAGCACTAAACCTGTGAAAATGTCTTAAAGAAAGGAAAAAACTGAACAGGGTAGGGACGGGTTCTCCCAGCGGGGTCGGGACGGGTTCTCCCAGCGGGGTCGGGACGGGTTCTCCCAGCGGGGTAGGGACGGGTTCTCCCAGCGGGGTAAGGACGGGACGGGTTCTCCCAGCGAGGAGAATCTGTCACTTATCAAACATCACACGGCTTCATTTTCCTCCAAACCGTTTGCATGTTCTACTATTAATTAGTGGGATTGTTGAGTCATGAATATTCTTCCACATCCGTACGTTTTTCATCATAACTACTCCTACATTTTTTTTGTCCGATTGAAGCCATTCAAGCTTCACATTGTTCATCATACTCAGTTCATCTCTGATATTGATTTTCATAATTCTAACCTTTATCATTTTAAAAAATTACGCTTTTTTGACAACCCCCACCCCGCATAGGAAGTGAATAGACAACGATAATGGAATATGTGGTTACCGTGGCAACTACAATGCTTGGTTCCTTTGATTACGACTCCACTTGCACTTTTCAACCCCACGCCATCTCTGCAGAGATTGAACATTTTCTACTCACGTCTGCTGGAGGACGTTTTGGCTTGTTATCAAGATGACTCAGAAACCACTGCATGTATTTTGGATAAATTGGATATATTTTCACCCAGCTCAGAAAAAAATGAGCTTGTAAACAGGACTCAGCCTTAAGTCGGCTGCACGTAGAGAAACACGACTCAGCTGGAAATCTGCTCGACGTGCGGTGGTTCCCGACCCAGATTGTTCAGTCTTGACGTCGTCCCGACAGAAATCGCGCCGATGCAACATGTTGATTCGCCAGGACTCGGTCTCGGCGATGTGCAGCGGTTACGACCCGGCGCCAGTTACCAGCCGTGAGTCGCGGTGTCAATCTGCAGGTGTGTGCGAGGTCCGTTCAGTCGTGTACCAGACGACCGGACTCGTAGCGTTGAGTTGGGATCAGTCGTGATTCTCTACGTGCGGCCGGTGTTAAAGGTCCAGTCGATGATGTTGAACTCAGCCGTTCTGTGGTTGGATGAGCTACAGTTGCTCGCGACCTCTACAACGGCACCTGTGAGGTTGTAAACCGCGTTGACCAGCTACTAGCCAGTGTGTCCACATTGTCAACTGCACCTTTTAACTCTGGATCATCTGTGCAGAAAACATTTTTCCAGGGTTACATCCAAAACTCAATTCACTGGATTTAGTAAATGTGTTACTGTTACCTCCAGATTAGTGTCTTATTTCAAGGTCAATTATTCGTCTCCCTCGGGAGTCGGTGGTGAAGTGCAGGAAAAGCCCAGTTCTGTGTCGAGATGGATCATATTTCCAGTTCAGAGGTTTTGACCCGAACTGTGGCCTGATGCGACGGTGGAAGGTGCAGTCAGGTGTCCCAATACTTTTGTCCATGTATCCTTAACACTCCGCGTGCTGTGTGTCCTGTTACTTTTAGTCTGAGCTTCACTATTAGTTACTCGTCTTTCTCTCTTGGAGCTCTTTAACCATTCTTCCTGGTGTGGATGTCCATCTTATATCTGTTCTTGCTTCCGTTTTCTAAATTCTTTTGGGTGTTTTGTGAAGAAGTTACTAAAATAAGTAGCTATTTTCATACATGCACTGGGACGTACCTGTGTGTAATTCAAAAAACCCGTTTAAACGGTGGTTTCTGGTGGTGGACCATCAACCACCTCCAGCTTTTTTGCCAAACCTGAGCTACATGTACAAACAGCACATTGTTTACACTGTGGAGAGAATCATATAGGTCCAACGTGAGAAAGATGCCAAACTCCGCATGAAATCGGAAGAACACGCTTCTTCAACGTCGGAGACAGTTGATGTGTTCAGTTACTGATGATGGTTCGGATACTTTTAGGTCAGAAGATGTTCAGGAAGGATGTTTTTCTATTTGAACAAGCGATTCACACTTTTTGTGACGAGGGAAACAGGAAAGGTGAAAAGGAAGCTGCAAATAAAACCTCAGAGGAACAAAGCCGATGATGTGCAGGTGATTAAGACTCAGGATTAGTGTTCGCTTTCTACCAACGCGTCCAAATTCAAACTAGGTTAGTGTATTTAAACCTATTTATTTGAGCAGCGTCGTCCTGGTTTGTTGAACTGAGGGTTAGTGACGCAGAGACACAAATAGTCTGAATTGTTGCAAATGTTTTTTTCAAAAAAACAGTCACTACATCCGGGAAATGGCTTTTATAGATGTATGTGACGCCTGGTGTGTGTTAATGCATTGATCGTGTGTGTGTCTATTTACTACTGAATGTAATAAAAGAGCATGTTAACGAAGTGTTTTGAATACAAAAGTTGGTCCACGTTGTTCATTTCCTGCATTCGAGTCATTAAAACTCACAGCAGACGCTTATGGCGACCACTTAAAACATCCAAAATAGATCAGGTGCTTCTCATAAGGGCCTAGAAATCATAGAACACTTGGTTAAAAATGACACCAGAGTACAGTGGAACCCGGGTCACGAGTACTTTGGCACACATTCTTTTGGGTTACGAGGAAAACATCGAGCAAAAACTCGCCTTTTTTCACCTGGAATAGTGCTTCGTTTTGTGTTTTTTCATCATGGGGCCTAAGAAGGATGCTAGTGGTAAGAAAAAAACCCGTAATATGATCCCGACGCAGGTGCAACGATGCGGGCGGATCTGTCCGCAGTAACTTTTCCCAACGAAATTAACGAAATCAACAGATACTTTGTCAAAATGAACTTATATTTGCAATATGAATTCAAAACAAAACCACAAACTGCACTCGAGACGGGTGACGCAGCCACAAACACTCCGGTCCGGAAATATCTTTTCCGATGTAGTCTGATCCAAGGCAAAGTTTAAACTACCCAATCATAGCCAAGCTAAAATGAGCCTACCCCTACGAGCCAATTGCTAGTATTCCAAATTT
>JAQQAE010009823.1:0-14400 GCA_029823295.1 Pseudamia nigra
TCCAGGATACAAGCGGCTGAAATGAGTTTCCTCCGCAGGGTGGCTGGGCTCTCCCTTAGAGATGGGGTGAGGAGCTCAGTCATCCGGGAGGAGCTGAGAGTAGAGTTGCTGCTCCTCCGTGTCGAGAGGAACCAGATGAGGTGGCTTGGGCATCTGATCCGGACGCCTCCCTGGGGAGGTGTTCTGGGCATGTCCCACTGGGAGGAGGCCCCGGGCAAGGCCCAGGACATGCTGGAGGGACTATGTCTCTCGGCTGGCCTGGGGTCACCTCGGGGTCCCCCCAGAGGAGCTGGATGATGTAGCCGGGGAGAGGGAAGTCTGGGCTTCCCTGCTTAAGCTGCTGCCCCCGCGACCCGACCCCACGGATAAGCTGTAGATGGATGGATGTTAATGTCGGTTTGGTTACTATTTTATTCTCTTTTGGGTTTTCATTGTTTTTCAGACAATGTTGATTTTGATCATTATTTTTGTTGATTTCTTTAAGCTATTTTATTTATTTTTGTGAAGTGTTTACGTTTCCAGATTGTTTGTGTGAATTTTTGAGATTATTTTGCTTATTATTTGTATCTGCTTTTGCTCAGTTCTTTGTGTATATTCACTTAATTGCTTATTTTGTTCATGTTGTTGAATATTTTGTTTTATTATCATTTTCATTCAGGTGATTTACTATTTTAGTAATTTTGCAATTTTTTAAAAATTTATTTTCCTGATTAATTTACTCAGATTTGCCTGTTTCTTATATATTTCATTTGATTTTTTTTATCTCCATTTTTATTCACTTGATTTATTATTGCATATGTTTTTTGTTCATTTTCCTGATTATTTTCCTCCAGTTTGTCTCAATCTTGTAAGATTTATTTTTTCACAATTTTGTTCATAATTTTGCTTTCCATGTTCTATTTTTGATTATATTGTTCATTTTGTAGTGACTTACACCAGTTTTGTCTTCATTTTTGTTCATTACATAGTTCATTTTTTCTTCTTGTTGGTGATGCTTATTTTTTAGTTATTGTTAGTATGTTAGTTTCGACACTGGGCAAAGCCCCAGGAGCCACTGGAAAGAGGCAAAAGAGCCACATGTGGGCCTGGAGCCATAGATTGCAGACCGCTGAGAATGTGTTACCTCAAATCAGACATGGCTGTTATCATTGCAGCATTAAGAGTATGATATCTGCTGGCTTATTTGGTCACTTGACGTGCATATAGTTTGGCTAAAAATGATTTGACATGCTTTTACTTTATTTGTTTGTGTCCTGTTTCATCTGGGCTGGAAATTGGGTCGCAGTCACTGCAGAAGTGTCATATCACAGCTAAAAAAATATAAAGATAGCCAAACTGCAGCGTCTTCATTTGTCATTTTCAGAACTTTGCTTGCATATTCCTGTCTAACTTGTACCTTCTTTCCTTAGGCCCGAGCTTTTCCCTCTACCACTCATTCTCTGCCTTTTGTTTTTGACATGTCTAACAAACGGTAGCTCCTTCAGTTCTGTTCATATGACCTTGCGCTGGTCTGTGGTCTGTCTGTCTGTCTGTGCTATGTAGCCCAGGTGGTCACCTTTGAGAGCGGATGTCCAGTTCCCCACACTCAACTTTTTGACCTTAATGAGTATGCCATCTGGGTACTTATAATGTCAAGTAAAAGCAAAGTGTGGAAAATGAAAAGATTAACAAAATAGGGAGGAAAAACTGGACAGATACTGTATGAGTGGAATATAGTCAAAGAAATTAAAGAAATAAGGAATGAAGTGAACAAAATGGTCAAAAACAGAGCAAAATTAACCAAATAAGGATAAAATGAACAAAATAATCATAAAAATTAACAAAAGCAGACAAATGCAGCCTTCGTTTTTGCTTTATCATAAGTTAGTTAAGTGATGGAATATAACTACTTCCTCCCCTCCTGACTAATTTGGAGCATTGGGGGTGGTTAATGAAGATGTGGGTGGAGACAATAGCTTATTCGGCAGAAGTTTTGACAGCCAATAATATTATAGTAGCCATTCTAATAGCTGGGTAGTGTTATTAGAAAAGTGTAGTTTGCCTCCCTTGCTGCTTGCACCCCCTTACACCCTGTCTGTGTGGATGAAGCAGCTATCCCTCCTAATTAACTTGCTGTAAATGAAGGCACTTAATGACAGGTTGCCATGGTAACGGTGTAGGATGCTGCCACGAGGGCTGGCAAAAAGCATCTCTTAGCTGCTTCCCAGTTGTTGGACATGCTGACACGTGCACTCAAAAACGCTCTCACGTTGTTGTTGGCATACAAAACACTCCGGAGGTTATGTAAGTTTTTTTGCTACATGACAGCTTGTTTCTGTTTTTTTTTTTTTTTTTTTTTTTCCACATGCATTTAGATTCTGGGGTTATTGCTCCAGATTTGGAAGTGAGTCTTCCTAGTATGCTTTCAGTTAACTTTTGTTGCACCCTTTGTTTGACCTACCCTACTTTCAGTGTGTTAAATCTCGCACAAACCCATCCGTGCGCACACTAATATTCAATGGCAAATCATGCCCAAGTGTATAGAAAACATAAACACATGCACACAATCATAGCCTGCAGGCTCGCAACTCCACATTGGGTTTGGTTCTGCTGGTGCAAGGTCGCAAGGACAAAACTGTGAGGGAGTCACTGTTAGACATTAAAAAAATAAAAGGTGGAGAATGAAAAGACTATAAAAAAAAAAACTCAAGCCTAAGGTCCAAACCAGTGGGCGGTCAAAGGAACGATCGTCGAAGCAATGCAGGAAGAGGCAGGCAAGAAAAAGAGAAGTGAAGATGACCTCCTCACCTCATTCAAATCTCCACACTAATCACTAACACACCCTCACAAAAAGAAAATGATCTCCTTGTTGGTACACTCCCAGTCATAATAAGGTTAAGGTGCACAGCAGGTGCGTCAGGTGGGTGGAATCTAACAAGCATCTATTCAGGAGGCAGTAACCATGTCATAGCCTCAATTTGCAATCAGAAAACCTGTGTTTGAAAGATCTAGTTGATATTTCACAACAGCAAAGGGATGATTCACTCATTTACATTGGTAAGGTGCAAGTGCCCTGACTTACTATGCCTTATTATCTTGAAATATGACTAATAAAGCTGTTTTTTCCAATAGAGGAAGTCTCAAAAATGGCACCATGTGATTTTGTGATTTTCTTTTCCCTTTAGTACCTGCACACCTCATAGTAGCTTTGTAACAAATGAACCCTAATCTAACCCTAATTTAAACAGAGTTTTAAAGTGTTTATTCCGTCAGAAAGGGTTGAAAGCCGTTAGCATAGATTATTTATAACCTCCAACATGTGGGATGAACATGTGTGCTTATTTCAGACCAGTACTCACAGGAATGATCATGAACGCCTGCTGAACTTGGAGTGAGTCTCCTTTTCCATTCTCTCCACACCACACCGGAACAGCAACTACCAAAATACAGGTGTTCTGAACCAAATTCAATAAGATGTGACTGATCGCACTTAACAATACTGGAGCTGGGACTTTAATTGAGTAATCAGTCAGGACAGCTAGTGAGGCTGCTTGTTGACCATTATGAAAAATCCATACCCACTAGGAAATTAATTCACAGATATACTAAATGAGCTGATGTCTCTCCAGTACATTTAGAGAGACACCAGCTGTCGGTGGCCAGTTCTCACCAGCTCCGGCATCAGTCTTTAGAGGCTGAAGTGAGGCTGCAGACAGAAAAGGGAAGGCATGGTTTCAGGCAAGGTCTGAGCCTGAATTAATTTGATCTTTTGTCAGACAGTTCCCTTTTTGACCTATGTGAAATCTGTGACAGAACCTGCTGTGTAATGGCATAAATGGGATGCTTTCTGAGGTGTGGTACTAGAGAAGAAATATGAAGCAAAAATGGCAAAATGGAAAGTTCCAGAGAAAACAGTCTAACTGAAGCACATCACTTCTGTGTTTTGTGAATGCAAGTTTGAGTTGCTTCTGCCCCAACAAGCTTTGCCTCACTCTGATTCACTGGAGATGTAAACATGACATTTGCTGGACATATAGATGCTTTCGTCCCTGCATGACCCGTACAAAAACAAATCAGATGGTCTGAGAAAAATAGAAAATCAGCTAAATCCATCAGCACACACTGACAGACAGAAATGAGCATTGAGAGGATTATTAATTGATAAGCCGATATCTTTATTTAGGTGACTTTAGGAAGAAAAGTTGCATACTGTACTTGAAGAATTGAAGAAATCCATTCAGACTGTCTGCGTTGGAATTGTATAACATTGTATTATTCCTTGTCATGTCAAATCAAATTGTATCACATTGTGTTGGTCAAATTGTATGAACGAATTATTTTTTTATTTTTAAAAATGGGACCATTCATATGTATGAACATTTTCATATAGACATGTGAGATTTTAGCCAAGTAGCGAATTTCTATCTCCAGGCCCACTGCTGGGTTGATACTGATCACATGTTGAACAATGTATAGCCAACCATAACACACATAGTTGGTCGAGAGTTGGGGGATCACAAGAAGTGATTCCCCAGGACTGAGAAGTACCACATTATATTGCATCAATACCCACAGCACACATTTGCACAGTTGTATGGCATGATTCCCGTTCATGTTTGCACATGATTGTAATGCACATTGCTCATGGTACACGTTTGCACATGCAAGTGTGTGTCCAGATATTACTGCACTGAGTTAGATTAGCATACATACAGTGGATATAAAAAGTCTACACACCCCTGTTCAAATGCCAGGTTTTTGTGATGTAAAAAATTGACACAAAGATAAATAATGTCACAACTTTTTCAAGTTTGTTTTTCTATTGCGTTTTAGGTCACATTAAAGGTGGAAAAAGTTGTGAAATTATTTATCTCAGTGTTAATTTTTTGCATCACAAAAACCTGGCATTTGAACAGGGGTGTGTGGACTTTTTATATCCACTGTAGATGTATTATGTATATGTTATTGTACTAAGTTTGTATATGTAGATGTACTTATATAAGCTCAATTGTACAATTACCAAGTGGTGCCCAAACAATAAGCCCCGTAGACAGGCATACAACTATAAACGGAGTTGTGATAACAGCAGCCATGCTTTAAGGTGTTTAGTAAATGAGGTGAGAGGCGGCAGTTCATGTTTTGCATTTGGTACTAAATTCTATGCTTGAGATGCATGAAAATAAAATGTAGCTTGACCAAATGTACTTTTCCTAAAACGTACAATACACTCACCTCTAGAACCTGCTGTCATTGATGTATTTGAGTTTTCCTTGACAATTTTGTCTAATTGCAATCCACTGCAATTGAAGTAAATATTTGACCGCATTAGCAGTTACTTCATGTGCACCATTAATTTACCAGATTTTTAGGAATTCTTTGACACATTGCTGTCTCACACGTCTTGCAGGGTTATTGGATATTAAGTCATTTATGCTCACAATTATCACATACTACGGTAGGTTACTTGAAGATCTAATATGTACACCCACAGATCTACATACAGCCACACACATGCACAAGTACATGGTGTGGGAATATGAGCTAAGATAACTTCTTTGTGTCCATTGACAGGTGACAGAACGTCAATGTGAGGGTGTGCAGCTGTCGCTTGTTCACACTGTATGTGTGTATCTGTGAGCACTAACAGTGGTGCTGTATGTGCTGCATAGAACATTATGCATGTACAGTAGGTGTGAATAATGCTGGGATTTTATCACACATCGTCATCGCTGGTGCTTGATTAGAACTTGGGTAATGACGACACTAGGCAACATCAGCAATCAGAGTCTGTGTGTTGTGTTTGCTTAGTGTGTATTCACACACACACAGACAGCAGCATCAGCAATCACTGTCACACGTCTATATATGCTACAGTACATCCACGTACTCATCACTAGCAGTGTGGTGTGTGAATGTCGTGTGTGTCCATGTATGTCTGTTGCAGTGTGTCTTGTGACCTTCACCCTGTATAGACTACAGCTAAATGAGAAATGATTTTCTGCCTTACCACTCCCTTAACCTCTCCCCTGGACAAACCTCACACCTCATTATTTTTCACTTACTCGTGTGTATTTTACTACTTTTAAAAATGCATGAGAGTCTGGTAAAACAAGTCAAACATTTACAAACCCTAATTCCAGTGAAGCTGTGATGTTGTGTAAAACATAAATAATAAACAGGATGGAATGATTTGCATTATATTTTCAAACTATATTCAGTTGAACACACCACAGACGAGATATTAAGCCAGGGGTGCTCACACTTTTTCAGCGTCTATTTTTTTTTAATGTCATGCGATCTACCCACACTACCAATCGCAATCAACATATTGAACGTTCAAACTGATAAACTTTTTTTTTATATTCACTCATTTTAAATTTGATGCCTGCAACATGTTCCAGAAGAGATGGGACAGGGGCAACAGAAGGCTGGGATGGTTGAGGAATGCTCAAAAAACACTTATTTAAAAAAACACTTAAACAATTATTGGAAACAAGGTAGTGTCATGACTGAGATAATCTTGGATTATGATTGGTGCTATACAAATGCAAATAAATTGAATTAAATGACTGGGTATAAAAGGAGCGTCCCCCAAAAGGCTCAGTGGTTTACAAGTGAGAGTGGGGCGAGGTCCACCACTTTGTGAACAACTACACATCTGCGAAGGCTCCATTAATGCTGAAAGGTACATACAGGTTTTGGAGCAATATCATGTTTCCATTAAATCAGCGCCTTTTTCCAAGACACATTCTGTACACGTTACAGCAGCGTGGTTTTGTAGTAACAGAGTGTGGGTTCTAGACTGGCCTGCCTGCAGTCCAGACTTGTTTCCCATTGAAACTGTTTGGCACATGATGAAGCACAAAATTGTCTACAATTGTCTACAATGTTTATTGCAATTTATTCATGATAACATTTGATGCACTTTAACGTATTACTCTTTGGTGACTCGGTACGTAAACATCCCACCAATTATGAATAAGGCAGGTTATGATATTCACATCAATGACTTTTCACATCCCTTCCCCACACACACATCCCCTATTGCGTTTGATAATCTCTTGCAAGGAGTATAACTATTACCTCCTTTTTTCTCTTTATTTTTTTTATCCATTTTCAGTCGGATTCACTGTCAGTCATTATCAAAATGAACAGAAACAAAAAATCCTGGAATTTGGACTATTTCTACAACGAGTGAGACAAAAAGCAATAAAGAGAGATGAAGTTGGGATATAAAATGTCAGAAGAGGGAAGAAATTAAATGTAGCAAAAGAATTAGCCTGAGGATGAAAGCTGACATTGGCGGAAGCTGACACAACACAGGAGAAAATCTTTGTCTTTTAGTAAAACACAGAACTCTGCGCTTTAGTCCATCTGTGCGGAAAAGAACACGAGTGCACACATGCATTCTGTCATCCATGTGCTGGTACTCACGCTGTCCAAACATGGAGAGGCGGCGAACATGCGATTGTGAAGGAACAGACGGATGCACAGACACACATTGCCTATTTCAGTCGCTCATGTACAAACACACAAAGAGCCAGCTGTGTGGTGGAAGCAGGTGTCACTCTCAGCTCATTACCCCTGGTAGCGTTGATCAGCCTGTTTGGAGAGAAATAAGACACACCTCGCTGGAGATAGAGGGATGAGGGGGCAGGAGGAGGAGGGGGGAAGGAGGGAGGAGGGAGGAAAGCAGCCTCTCGCTTTTAGAGATAGAGGGATTGAGAGGAGAAAAGTGAGGCTGTGCAAGGATGAGCATGTGGTTGCAGTGCGATAGGAGGACGGTAAAAAGGAGATAGGGGTGGAGGTGTAAGGATCAGTGTGCAAGGACCAGGGCTCTGCAATGAGGCCAGTGCAGAAATAGTTTGAAGGTGTAATACTGCTCACAGCAGCTGGGGTGAACTCTGTTTGGCTCCTGTAGAGTTACACTGGACATTGGACCAAGTCATCTCAAGCAGTTTTTTTGGACTTTCTAATAAGTGATATGTTGGTTCAGCTTTGCATCCTTTATGAATTATTTAAAGAACTTTATTTATCCCTTTAAAGAATTTCAGTGACAGGCAGGTTGAACAGTCTGATGTCAGTGAGAGCGTAGGAGCTTTTACAAAGTTCAGTCCTGCATTGTGGCTGTAGCTCCTCTGCTGTTTGTCCAGAATGAGGTGAAGAGGATGGTCTGAGGTGGCCACAATGTCCTTCAACTTCTACATGCACCTGTCCACCACAGTCTGTCTCCAGCAGTTTTACATCTTTCTGTCTGAAATTTCTGTTCTACCTCCCCAGCAGACTGCAGCATAACAGTACACTTGCAGCCATCAGCTGGTAAAACGTGCAGCATCACAGTGTAGATGGCACTAGACCTGAGCCTTCTTAGAAAAAATAGCTGACTGTCCCGTTTTGCATCTGTGTTCTGGAACCAGTCCATCTTGTTGTCCAGATGTACACTGTTGTGGCAAATTTGGATGCTGACTCTGAAATAAAGACCTAAAACAGCAGCAGCCTTGAGGTGATTTTATTCTGGCAAGAAGGTCAGTACATAGGCAGAGTGTAATACAGCCTGCGGAGTAAAGACAAAGTGCCAAACAGATAGGTATAGATGCTGAATAGTGTATCTGTTCAAGGTTTAGTGTCACCATTAACCAAGGCTTGACATATGAGATAAGGGTACCAGGAACGGGAATTGCATTTGCAAAGTTTTGCTGCCAGAAACAGAGGTGCACCTGTAATAAACAACTTCTAAAGATGTCTGATTAGGACAATGGATACGTTAATTTTGTGAGCAGCAAGGCTGTAGCACAAAAAAGTTTCGCATTGTGAGACTTACAGTTTTCTATTACATACACCAAGTTATTTGTTTGACAGTACCAACTAGAAGGTCCTTCTTTAGTCTTGAAGGTGTTCGGCAGGAGACAGTTTTTGTGGAGCCATTTTTAAGGTGTTATTAAGACATTACAACGACCGGAAAGCTATGATGTTTACTGTACTGGGTTTTTGATTGAGAGGTCCAATATGACTGCTCACCTCTTGTAGAGTCAGACTATCAAGCCCTCTGTCTATTTAATAAAACCTATTTTTTTCCTGAGAAATGGGTCATAATTAAAAGGGTTACAGTATCAATACTATCAAATGACTTTCCCAGCATTGATCATTAGTTTATCCATAACCTCCGGAACCCACTGCTTTTCCAGAACTCTGGCCCATTTGTCCATATATGGCCAGGTCTGCCAGTCAGCTCCAAACTGCCTGCAAAATGGCGCCCAGAAAGTTGCAACCCAAATGGCACCAAAATCAATGGGTGATGGCACAGTTACTCTCTCTAGTAGGATTTGGAATAAAGGAGGAATAGAGCAAGGGAGGGAGATACAGGAGAAGACAATGTGCAAAGTAAGAATCTAATAAAGAGAAGTAATGTCACATTTTTGTAGTTTAAGCCAGTAATTCCGTGAGTTAAAAAGCCACTGTATTTATCAGGTTGTTGCCATTACTACACTGAGGATACACAATGACCCCATCAAACAGCAGTCTGACCCGGAACATTTACGCAGGCCTTTATTTTCAAGTATGTTACTCAGTTGTTTGAGCACTGAGATATAATTACTAAAATGTTCTTATGCTTCCTTTCAGTGACTCGGTTGATTAATGTAATGTGGCTAAACTGTTTGCATCTCTTGCTCATTTTAGTAAGATCAAAGTCTTTCTTTTGATGAATGAGATTTAGCCTTTTGGTAGCAAACACAAAGGAGTTTTCGCAAGCGCTAGAAGTAAAGCAGCAGGAATTTTTAATCAGGGTTTTGTGTGTGTGTGTGTGTGTGTGTGTGTGTGTGTGTGTGTGTGTGTGTGTGTGTGTGTGGAAATTTGCATGAAGTGCTTTCAATTCGAGACTGAAAAAATGTGTGAATGCTACGTTAAAGTCTTTATGTACATGGAAATCTATATCATACTCATACTGCCCTACAAACGCACAGCACTTGATTATTTTTCTTAATTTCTGTTAATATTGTGTCTATCTCTGTTCATTTTGCTTCTTATGTTCATTTTTGGACATTTGTGTGATTGCTTGTATGTATTCATTTTTATTAATGAATTAATTTGATTATTTTGTTGAATGTTTTGGTCTACTTTACTACTTTTCTCATTTTGATAATTTTCTTGATATTTTTATGTATTTTGCTTCTTATCTTGTACATATGTGAGGTGATTAATTCATTTTTTTTCTTTTGTTCATTTTTTTATTATATTGCTAGTCTTTATTGTTAAGTTGTTTAATTATTGATAGTGACAGTGATTTTTTTTTGGTCCATTTGGCCTTACTTCCTTTCCCATTTTGTTTATTTTGCTTAATTTTTTTATTTTGTTCATTTTTCTGGATGCATTCCTCATTTTATTTCTTATTTTGTCAAGACCCTTCATTATTTAGTTGATTTTCTGTTAATTTGCTTTTTTTAAACTACATTTTCAATTTTGATCATTTTCTTGATTATTTTGCTCATTCTTGTTCATTTTGAATATTTTGCTTATTATTTTGTTCATATCCAGTCAAAATGCTGAAGCTAAAACACAACATCTTACCTTCTGTCTGCATTTGGACTTATTACATATTTGACACTGCATTTTTGTCTGAAATTAAACAGGATTAAGTCACGACAGTCACAAAATAAATCAGATGTCCACTTACAGTCTGAATTCAGTTGACCAAATATGTAGTTATTGCACTTTGCATTTGTAGGGCAGTGTATCTGTATCTACACGTCATTATTATCGTTAGTTCACAACGATGCAACAGCAGTTAGAGGAGTTGGATAAAGGCGTATTCCAGGATGCCACAGTGCATTTACTCATTTCTCTTCTTAGAGACACTTTTTTCCCTCAGTTTGTTGTTGTAAACATGTTTTTGTTTATACCCGCAAACTCACAACTCACTGTTTGTGTGACTTATCTGCAGATACGACTACAAGGAGATGCTCCACAACTCCACCTTCTGTTTGGTGCCCCGTGGCAGACGGCTGGGCTCCTTTCGCTTCCTCGAGGCACTGCAGGTAAACTAGAATCACACAAACATCAACTCACACACTCTATCATGTGAAACGTGTGCATTTGTAGTAAATTCCTGGCTCTGGGGTGTGTTACTGAGGAGGAAAAACACTGCACTCAAGCTCCCACTTTGTATTTGTTTTAATTGTGCCTCTTCTAGCTTTAAAACATCACTAAATCATTACTACCTCATTTTCAGGCTAATTGCATAATAAACACAAGCAAACAAGACCTTCATTTAGAGGGTTATTCATCTCATCCTGCCTCTCAACTGCATTTTACCTTGTAATACTGGACTGAATTTCAAAGACAAGCTACTGTATAGCAGAGCAGGAAGTGATCAAACATCTGGAAAATTTTGTATCTTTCTGGTTTTTTTTTTTTTTTTCTTTTGATTTTGTGCCAGACAACAAACTCACGGCCAAATTTTCTCTACAGTCCTTTTCCAGTTAAACGATGTCATAACAAGAAGCTGATCCTCTACATTTGCAAAAACTTGGTTTCAATCATGATCATTTCCTTCTACTTTACTGTCAAAGAATTCATCTGACAGAAGTGCAAACATAAATCTTGGCTATTAAATATATAGTTCTGCACAGTAGTCATCTTATTGATTACCTCTTTATGCTCATGCTTGGCTATGTTTTTAAAAAACACAACATTCATATGAGGCTGTGTACATTACTAATGTAAAGGACATTCCACTAATATCCCCTTGTACATTCAGCTGCACAGATGCTGTACATACATATATACGTACAGTACATATCTTTTGCTTTTCAACACAAATAGGATTTTTTTTAAGGTTTTTCTACTTCTTTCACTTCTTCAGCCACTTTCTAGAATTATGTGTTGGCAGTATTTCTGTGCATCCTAAAACCCAATATCGAAATTATATATAATGGTACATTACAAGTAGACGTGCTTTTTTGTCCTCTTCCCAGCTACACCCATTCCTTGCAAATAGTAGGGTAGTCACATAAACACACGATTCATGTTAAAAATTGCCACAAGTCTTCACACAGATGCATGTTCTGAATGTGCTGTTTACAGTACATTTATCAGCCATAACATTATGAACACTCAGAGTTGAAACGCTTATAATGTTGAGTATATTGTTCCAGTGGCTTTTGTCAGTGGATGGATGTATTAGACAGCAGGTCAACATTTATCCCTCAAAGTTGTGGCATGGAAAGCAGCAAATTATCCAAACTAAGTGAGGATCTGAGCAATTTTGACAAGTATCAAATTGTGATGATACATGACAGGGCCATTGCATCCAAACCTAAATATCTCATTGGGGGTTCTAGTCTGCAGTGGATAGTACCCCAACAAAAGTAGTCTAGGCACAAACAACTGGATTTCAATTCAATTGAGTATTTGTGAAATGTGTTGGAAAAACAAGTTAGATTTATGAAGGTTCAAGCAAACGTGTTGCTTATGTCCAGTCTGCTCCATAATTTTGTTTTGGTTACTGTCACTGCAGAAACCCCCGCTTCACACTTCAAGGCTTGTCTTTTAATGCAGAATGTTTGGTCTCCAAGTGGCGAAGCAGTTTTGAAGGCTTCATTTCCGTATGTTATACAGAGTGAGGTTGATGCGTGGGAACAACCTGTTGTAATAAATCCATATTTCCAGTCGGATCCTGGTTTTGTCTGTTAAATGCAGCTTTGTTTGTCTTTGAAGTCGTAGGCTCTTCTTCTGGCTCCTCACTGGCTCTTTTACCCTGCGCAAAGAAACTTTCCATAGACGTTTGTTTTTCGTTCATTTTGCGAACTTGGGGATACGCCGACACCGGTGTGTTACCGGCCGACGCTGCCCCTTTAAGAGGGTAGCAGATGTAGGTAAGAGAATAAGGCGAAGAGAATACGGTAATTTTCCAAAATAAAACACCGTTCAGAATAAGATAATAAATAAAATGGAAATTATGTAAGTTATGTATTCTTTCTGTGCGGTCCAGTACCAATTGACCCATGGAGCGGTCCGCGGCCCAGGGGTTGGGGACCACTGCTTTAGATACTCTACTGGATTAGCACCCAGTTGCCCTGTGGTTCTGTCCACTGCAGGACCAGCACCACTGAATATGACCCACAGTTTTGGAAATGCTTTGACCCAGTTGTCTTGACATCACAATGTGGCCCCATATATCCTACCCACTCACAGGTGCCAATGTAAAAAGATCATCACCATTATTACCTCTATTGCAAACAATATCTGCATATCCCACATCTTGATTGGGGCATCATGACTGCCATCAAGTCTGGAATATTCTGAAATATTCTTAAAAAAGAGGAATATTGATGTCTCGACAATAATACGCAGTGAGGATTCAGTTGGATTAGAGGTTAAACATGCACTTTAACATATGACCGTAATAACCTGTGAAGTAAATACCACCGATTTACACTCATATTCACATAATGGCTCTGCATTTGCCTCCACTTTACTCCTACCTCTTGAAACGTACTCGCTCTGCATCTCTTTTTCTCCTGTTCATCCATTTCTATAACTGCGCTCTTCTGCATTACTGCTGCACTGTCCTTTACCTCTCCTTACCATGCGCCGCCATCCACTGAGTGCACAGACATAAGTGTACTTATCTCACCATCAGCTGCAACGCGTGCACACACACACATAACAGCACACTTCACTCAGGAGGGAAATATGCTCTCTCGTTTTCTCTAGTCTCCTCCTTTTTCTCCATTTGTCTGACTCACTCCATCCATCGACTCGCACAGTGTAAGAGAAGGCAGAGTGAAAGTGTTTACCGGCTTTGGTCTGTGCATGAGAAAGCAATTCCTAATAGAATTCAGCTCTGTCTGCATGTATGTGTGTGTTTACGCCCTGAGCTATTTGTGTGTCGCTATATACAGTACGTGGCAGTGTAGGTGTGTGTGTTTGTGGAAGAGACGGTAGCAGAGCCCCAGGGCTGGTTCTGGTTCAGCTGACACCTTTATGACCTGGGAGTGACAGGGCCGTCATTACATCCAACTCCACCTCACACACACACTTACGCAGACACACACACGCACACCAGCTGTCCCCTCTACTTTTCCTCTCATCCCTCCATCCCCCTGCCACTCCTTTACCAAAGGTCACATTCAGCTTTTTAGATCTATTTATCCACTTTCTCTTGCTGTTTGATCTTTTTAAATTCCCCTTTTGTCTTCTCTTTATTGTCCCTCATGCTGGCATCTAAAGCTAATTAATCTCCTGTTACTGTTTTAATGCTGATAAATCAACAGGTGCACATGCAAAAGGAATATGAGAAATGCGTGTGCTCTTTTAAAAACTGCTGTTTTTGCTCTTTTCAGTCACTGCAGCTACAGTGGGGACAATAAGTATTGGGAAATGTAAAAATGTGCAAGTTCACCCATTTAAAAAGATAAGAGA
>JAQQAE010009824.1:0-14400 GCA_029823295.1 Pseudamia nigra
GAATTTTAAGTTATAGTTAGAATAATAAATTGTAACTTGCATGGTCTTCAAAGTTCCAACGGTGCAGAAATGACAGTGGTATCAGTAAATGCACTGTTATGCCAGTGTGTTACTAATTGTGACCTGATGGTTACAACTTTAAGAGAGTTTTTCCTTTGTTTTTGCAAGGCTTGGGCAGAGGGGTTTATTTGTCCTGGTCTTTTAGGAGTCCTCCCTCCAAATGTATTAATTGACTAAAATTCTAGGCCAATGTGATTGAAGATGCATAAACATTATCGTTGAAGAAAAAGAGAATAAATGTGTTCTCTGACAGTAACACCATATCCTGATGTCATTATGCCCATTTTCACGGAATGTGACTTTAGCAAAACAAAAGTTACGGCAAGCACATAGTTTGTTTAGGGAATAGATTTCTCTCAGAAGACTTTTCTGAGTTTGCTGTTGTTGCATGATACATGCCTGGAATTTTTAGTGTTTTATTTATGTTGGCTCTGATCATTTTTGCAGTAATGATTAGGGATTAAACTGATTTAATAACTGGTAAATCTGTGCCACAAGAACATTTTATAAACTAGATCTGCTGAAGTTGACACAGATATTGATCAAAAGCAAAACCTCCCAACTAGATCTTTCACAATGAGTTTGATGCTCACTTGATTACGTTCTGTAATGTGTGGAGAAAGCCAGGGGTGATATTGGCCAGTTAAGTGGCTAACTATCTTTTATTATATGAGCCCTTTTAAAAATCCACCATTGGTCTACCTCTAGTCAAAATGATCTAAATGTGTTTTTACTCATCAGTTAATATGTATTCATTCTACAATGCACAAAATCCTACAGGTTGTAATGGACCAAGAAAACATTTTTAGTGATGCAGACTCTAAATGGTCTTAAATACAATCACTAATCTAGCAATATTTATGTTACAACCAACCTGTGATATAGTGCCCTTGGCAGTATCATTTATACTATCTACTGGCACTCATCCCATACAAATGGAATATTATCATTACACAAATATGAATGTGAGTGTGAATGGTTGTCTGTCTCTATGTGTCGCCCTGCGATGAACTGGCGACTCATCCAGGGTGTACCCTGCCTTCGCTCAAGTCGGCTGGGATAGGCTCCAGCACCCCCCCGACCCTCACGAGGATTAAGGGGTAGAAAATGGATGGATGGAAATACAATTTTGTGTCTGTCCTGTTTGAAATTTGAGTATAGTTTTTTTTTTTTTTTTTTTTCTCCCCATTCTATAGCTCATGCATTGCACTGAAATATTTAGGTCCTGCACATAAGTCTGATATTGTAGAGAAACTTTTGCATGGGATATTTTGACACTTAAGACAAAAATGCGATCTAGTCAATGTATGTGTCCAGTTCTTTGGCAGGTGAAGTCGACTTTTCCACACACATTTCCTCCATAGTGAATTTTCAAATAAAGATCTGCAAACCACAGACATGTGAACCGTGTCAATTCACAGGTGGTTGTGGGTTTGAATACTTTGTCGGCAAAGGGCAGACACTAATATTTACATCTTTGTTTCCCAGGCGGCAGACGGTCACAAGCACTCCATGCTGGATTGAGCTGCATTTAAACGGTCCCCTGCAGTGGCTGGACAAGGTTCTGACCCAGATGGGTTCTCCGTCTGCACGCTGCTCCAGTATGTCCTAAACAGCTAAGGAAACACCCAAAAATGCAGCCCATTACAAAGATCATTAAATTCTAAACTTGTGAGTCCTTTCATGGAAAAAAATGGAAACCCCACAGAATGAATTTTCTGTAACATACTTCATAGTATTTGTGGCCCAGCTCCACATCCCTCTTTTAACTTGGCACACACAAAAGAACAGATGAACCTACACTTTTGCATTCACTCTCAAACACACACACACAGACTTTTCAGTAATTTGGCACTTTGTTACCCATCTCTGTCATGCACCTTGTTAAATTGCTTTCCCCCAAATCCTTAATATTAGATATATTTGTGGTACAAATAAAATGTATATTGGTTTTTAGTCCAGGAAGTAGGGGAAATACCAAAAATATCTGTGAATAGTTTCTCAGTATTGAAACTTGCTTGTATGAGTAACACAAGCTTGAACGCTAAAATGATTTTGTTCGAGCCCACCCCAACCATTGTTCTGTCTCTGAGTTTACTTTTTCTGGGAAACTTGGCCCCATCTATTGACGGAGGGAGTTAGCTCGGTGAAGAAACGATGGCCTTGGTGGCTGTTCTCCTCTGAGGGGAAACGCCACAATGTGTTTATGAAATTTGGTCTTGGAATGGACTTCACGCTTTGCCAGTATGGCCCTTTTTGTAAAACCTTGATGTGTGTCGTTATAAGACATACAACTTAAAGGACGAATAGGAATGTTAGTTTGAGGAAAAAAAAAATCAAAACATTTAAACAAACTGCAAACTCAGTCTGGCTGTAGTTAATGTTGTTGTCATTATATGGCATTCTTTGTGACCTTAGTTTAGTTGATTTGCATCCCCACTGAGCAGCCTGGTATGGAAGCTAAAGAGAGGTTTACCAGGCGTTGCAGGATGCACTGGGCAGGGACCAGAGAATATCAGCTGTTAGTAAGAGCTTTCTTCTCTTTTTGACATGACACTGGGAGTCCTGGGGCTCTCCAAGGTGAAGCATAGACGTCTCACCAGGAGAAATTGAAGGTATCAATGAATTCATTCTGTTTTTAGCCTATAACCCCATTGTTTTGCTACTTTTTGTATTCTCATGTATTTTTATATATAAATATACTTAAAATTTTCTGTCGTTCACTTTTTATTAAAGTAATATTTTAAAGACCACAGCTGTTTCTAAAGTGATATGGAGGGCATGGAGCATTCCCTTGTTTTGCCCGACAGGTTCAGTTTAAATTCTTTTCCAATCTCAGCTCTTTGTCTTGGTTTAAGAACAAATCACTGCCCCACATGACTTGTAGCCTCTTTTCTGTACTTTTTTTTCCAAAGAAATCTGGTGCATTTAAAGTACACAAACAACTCATTTCCCCGAAACCCCAAATCTACCTTGCTGCAATGCTTTTAATGATCCCAGAGGCATGTAAAACTTGATAATGGCCGTTCATTTGTTCATCTCTTCTCCGTTTTTTTTGAAGAACACATGTGACCTCTTAAAGTCTTTTGGTGCTTTGTCAAGCGGGTTAAGGTCAACTTGATATAATTGGCTTACAAAATGTTACAGAAACATGGGAGTGTACCACTTTTCTTCCATGGGAAAAGAAGAGTGAATGTGCCTGCACACTGGGACATTCTGTGTTAATGTGTGTATTGTATTTGTTCTGTCTATAAAATACGGTATGTACAACAAGACTTATTAGCTTAAACTCTGCCATTCTTGTCATTATGTGGCTGTTGCGAGTTTAACATGTCCCCCCCCCTCCCTCCTTTTTTGATGTAAATGTGTTTACCTTACGGCACTAGTGATTGTACTCTTAAGTGCACCTAGTGAGTTTGGATTTGGGGGACTGAACCATGTGTTAGGGTCCAGTGTTACATTGTTTTTATCTTTGGCCTACAACATATGAATGTGAAAAAATACATTACAAAACTGACGTGGACCAGACGTACATATACATAACAGTAGTACAGTATGTGTGTATTTAACAGTAATCTTTTTGCAAAGCAGTCAGTACAGTAGATGTCGCAGTTGTTTTACCAGTAGAGGGCGGTATTGATAGAGCAGTTTTTTTTTTTAATTTTTTTAATTTTTATTTTTTTTCTGACCATAAGCTTCTCAGGCGTGTGGCATATTATGCAGACTTCATAAAACACTAATAAAGATTTTTATTCTCATGATTCTGTCTTTTTGTGGTTCTTGATTACAGACATTTAAATTCTTTTTATTTTTGCAGCTATTTCCTCTTAAAGCTATTGCCTTTTTTTTTTTTTTTTTTTAAATCAGAAACAGAAAAGCTTTATTGATCATACGAATTTGTATATACTGCACCTGCACAACTGGACACATTACTTGTGAAAATATGTAAAATATTGTCAAATGAGATATAAAGTATGCACTTGTAAACATGAATGCTCATATGAAAATCTCAGGGTTTTAATAGTGTTGACAGAATTGCTTATTGTCATACTGGTGGGAAAGAATGTCTGTTATTGTTTGGTATTTCTTGATTCCAGAGTTCAGTCCAGTATTTTAGCAGATCTCATCAGTGACTTATGTATGCGCATTAACCCAGGATATGTGATTCTGATAGGTATGGTTACATGTCAGAACACAGGGCTGGATACAATTTAAATGCATATATTTATATCCATGACGCATCCTGTACTAGTTTGACTACTCTGGCAGATCAGTGTGAACCCTCCTTCTGACGTCCCAATGATTCAAGATGTCTTCATAATGTACTAATATTAATGCTGTTTTCACTAAGAAACATTAATATTTCCCACTGTCTCAGTCCAGGAAAGAAATAAAAGCAGATTAAATCTGACAGCGCCATGTTCCTATTGTCTGTAGCAAAGAAGAAGGGATTCCTGAGAGCCTTAACTTTTCTTGTAATTACATCTTTTTTTTTGTAGTCATGAGAAAAGATCTCTTTAATGTAATTATATTTTCCTTCAGTAAATGCAATGCACCACAGTAATGAAGTACTGTGTAAAAAAAAAACTGGTTTTTCATGTGAATCAGAGTTTTTTGTATTGCTCCTGGAATTTAATAATGCATATCCCATGCTTTTTTTTTTCATTCAATTTCTATTCTTTAAAAATGCAACACATTGACAGGAGTTATAAAAAAACTGGACTGTATAGTGGATACTTTGGATATTTAAAGAACTCGTTGAAAACGGAATTATTTGTAGGGGAATATTTTCATACTAGATTGAAATGTAATCATTTTAGTAGCGCGTCTTTATTTTGTGTCATTTTTAATACACCTCCTATTAGTACATTTGCCTAAAATGAAACGTGTACAGTATTTAATTGACGTTGTAGTATAAAACTCAGGTTTGTCCTTCCTCAGCCGCCATACGCTAGTCGGAAGTAAATACTGTAGGTCGAATGCTAATTCAGAGCCTGTAGCTGAAGCAAAATGGGTTTTACTCTGTATTCTCTCATTCAAGCAGCAGTTCTCTGTGTAAATGCTGTGGCTGTATTGCATGAAGAAAGATTTCTAAGTAAAAGTAAGTGGCCGAAGCTCCGTATGTTACGTTTTATGCTTGGTGCCAATCTGAGCCGCTAGCTGTCAGCTAAAGCTAACATGGGAGAAAAAGTTTTGTTTATTTGGTTTGTCAGGTCAGTTGTTGACAGATTAATACTTACTTATTTTTTTAAAATACATTTTATACCGAGCTCTACGCTTACCACTGATATTGTGATTGATTTTGCTGTCGCATGACCGATATGTTCTTTTGTCACAGCATACACGGCACTAATCAAAAATAATTTAAACATTGAATCGTCTTTCTGGTTAGTTGGTTGGGGAGTGGACCAAAGTGTCGGAGGTTTTGGAGACGAACCAGGGGTCAAAGTGCAGATGATGAACCTGATTCGATCTGTGAGGACAGTGATGAGAGGTGAGTCCACTTTACCACAGTCTGAGTCAGCCTCAACTTTTGTCATTATGATAAAATCACAATGCAAAATGGCCTTTTGTTATGTTGTTGATCGTATTTTATATGCCAGCCACGCGAGAATATAATGAAGCAGTGACACATGGATAAGTACACTTCAACATTTCTGATATTCATTTTATGACGGATGGCATAAACAGGATTTACACCAATATATAGTTATGGTTTAGTGAGGATTCTTTGGACTTACAGCACAGGCTGAACAATACTGTAAAACTTGCAAATGGGTGCACTGTATTCCCAAAAGCCCTATTTTTAGTGGCATGTTAACCATAATATTAATATTTATTTGGCATATCTTTTATGGAAGAAAAAAATGTGAATGTAAACATGGTGCCAGTTTAACTTTTTCTCCAATGCACTTGAGCATGGATTTTTTTTCCCCCCAAATATTTTGCAGTATATATGTGCATAAACACACAGAATCCTGGTGACACTAAACGTGCATCTTTTCTCTCTTTTTTCCACCTCTGCAGTGCCTTTGATAGCAGTGAACTCAGTCTGCATCGTGCTGCTCCTGTTGTTTGGATGAAGAGAAGTGGAGATGGAGCAGAACATCACCTCAGGAAAACAAGAAAACATTCTGTCTCTGACACAGACTGGCCCCTTTCTGACTGAACATGAATGTTGGGAACATTGTTTGAGCCCGTTTTCTACAACGACTAGTTGAAATATTAAACTTGGCAAAGTCTCTGACCCTTTAAAGTACAATTACACTCAATTTCTTTTATGATTTCAGAAATGTTGGGAGTTGCACTCTGACGAAACTACAATGTAAACTAAGACTTTTTAGTGAATGCCCGGCTGTACGTTGTGTGGTTTAAACACTGGAGGATATAAATGGTGTGGTGTGTTGTTGAAATGTCAAGAATAAAGAGTTTTTAAATTCGTGTGTGCACTGTGCGTTTCGTGTGAATGAAATACTGTAGGCGAAGATATTTTGATTGTCCCTCCACGGATTCCGTACTTACAGCGACGTCTGTGTCTTCCATCGAGTGTTTAGTTCCTGAGTAGAATAGAAATACAGAGAGAATGTAACTTAAAATATAATTATTTGGTATTTATGTCAATGTAAACGTAGTGTCCTGCGGTTATACGTATATTTGTGCAGAAAACGATGGGCAATACACAAAGCTACGTTGTCGGCTCGCTTTTTGTGTCCACTGCATATTTCCTATATGCCCAAATTTACTGTTCTTATACTTCGCTAAAATCAAGTGTTGTCAACTGTGACAAACTCCCGAGTTCCGTCTATCTTTTCATCAAATATTTATCAAAAGCGTTGATTCGGACACAAGGCCAGATGTACAACACGGAGAAGACTGAAGTTATTTACACTGTGTTGAACTGCAGGCGAGTTGTTTTAAAGACTTAACGCTAACTCATTAAAGTGTGCGCGGTCCCGGTTTGTCCCGGTTTGACCCGGTGTGTCTGTGTTACAGGTTGGACTCTTCTCTGTTGAGGAGGTTCTGCAGAGCCGCCGGTTACGGCTGGGATTATCCAGACGGTGAACACCGAGACGTCCCGCTGTGCTTCCCAGAGACGCTTCTCCTCAGACCCCTGTTGATGATCCTGACTGATGGAAACTTCAAGCTGAGTCCAGTAGGTGGGAGATCACGTCTCTGTCCGGTTCCGGGGCCCCAGCCACGAAAAAATACCTCATCTTAATGTTTCACCTTGATTTTCAGAGGTTTATTTGGGTTCCATCATTTCCTCCAAGTTTATGCTTGTGGAGTCTGGATATTATTCTGCAACAAAATTTGGCCTTTCTCATTGAAAATATAACATTTCGCATTATTTCGGACCAGCTTTCTAATCACATATGCACAACAGACCATTGAAAACATTCAAGAGGCTGATGAATAAATGTCAGTGAAGTAGACTGATGATTGACTGCAATTTGTACATCTGAAAAAAGTCAGTTATTTCACCACACTGGTCAGTTTGGCATGGCTGTTCAAATTTGGCTTGGATGCTGCAACTAATCTTATACTATACGTTCTTGTATTTTTGTTCATCTTTATAATTTTGGCCAAAGAAATCATGTATAACTTGAGTTCTTGCTTAACATTAATTTCAGAACTGTCACCACATTAACTTAGGCCACTGGTGAGGACCGTTTGTTAGCAGTTAACACAATTCATTTTGTTGAGACATGGGTTCAAATGTAGCAGATTTGTCATCCTAAGATTGATTCTGTAGCTCAATTCAATTCCAGCACACCTATAACACAGGCCTTTAAAATTATATAAAGTACCATACTGAATGTGATTTGTTTTATGCTATAGCACATCTTTGAAGATAGCAGATGCATCTGCTTTTTTGCATACTTTGGTTATATCTGGCTTGGATTCCTGTGTTGTAGTGTACAATAAGAACGATTAAGGACAGCACCCACCCCCGTCTGTTTTTACAGGTCCGAGCATCAATTTTTTTTTGTGCATTGAATTCAAACAAAAACTGAACCAAAAAAGCAAAATCAATAACAAAATTATTAGAACTAAGTGGATCTTATAAGGTTAGGACAAACTTAAGAAAATAATCAGGAAAAGTGGCTCAAATAATAAATCAACTGAATGAAAATGGATAAAAGATTAACAAAATATTCAACAAAATGGTAAATGAATATAAACAAGAAAAATAACAATAAACAGAAACAAAAATAATGAGTGAAATATTCCATAAAAATCCACCAAAAAATAGGGACATTGAACCAAAATTCACAAAGATTAATAAAGTGATAATAACGAGCAAAAATGGACAAGAAAAATATTCAAGGAAATGCACAATTTGATTTATTTTTTTTTATCCTCAAAATGAATGAAATAATAAACAAAACAAACAAGAATGAAGTAAAAACAGACTGGTGTTAACTTGTTCTTAAGTGAAACATGCATCATATGTCATGGTATGTAAGGGGTTTGAATATCACTTGAGGATCAAGACACTTTTTTTTTTCTTTTATGTCCAAAAATGTCTTTTTTACTTTGTAAAAGTTGCCGACTCATCCGATTCTTTGAAGATGTAAATTGGTGACTGTGAATATTTTTTTCTCAGGTTTGGTTCGGGTTTGTCAGACTTTAAAAACCCTGCAGCCAGTTGATGAGTTGAAGAAGGGCCCATTTACGCTGCAGGTCAGAGTCCTGAACTACCGTCACGTTAATGCTGGGGTGGAGGTGGACGTCTGTCTGTCTGCCATCTCTCGATCCAGCTGCTTAGTGTGGGAAAGTGTCCTGACGCTGATGTCTAAAAACAAACTGCACACCACATGCTTACCAGTGTATGAAATTAAAAGTAAGATTAAAATGTGATTAACTTCCAGCATCTATTGTCTTACGGTGCTTAGAATTTCAACTGTCCTTGCAGCTGGTTCACTTGTTTTTTCTTTGTTTTCACAGATGCACCAGATGAGGCAGATGATGTGAAGCAGGTAGAGGTCAGAGTTCCCAGGATGACCAGCATGCAGTGTGTCTGCTTTCCTTTTGACTACTCCCCCTTTCAGCTTCTCTCTTTGCCAGCCTTTGGCTTCAGGCTGAAGATCCCACCAAGTGTCTGGATGTTGTCTGTGTGTTTGGCCGAAATAGAGAAACACAAAGGTGACTGGATTTACAAGATCATTTTCTCAGGGACTTTTCACATTAAGTAACACTACTACAAATGTAGCAGTGTTCATTTTCAGCTGTTGCTTTTTTGTGGAATGCTAAGTCAGCTTTTAAAATAATGCAACTAATCTGACAAAACATGGTGCCGACGACAGTTGAAGACCTGGCTTAGCAGGATATTTATGTCTAACTCTCCTGCATTCATTTTTGCTTCCCAAACATATTCTAGCAGGCAGTATCATAAGTAATAGTTGAAAAATCAAATACCAAATCTACATTTGCTTAGATGATTGCATGGATGAATTTACCAAAGGCATTTTAAAATATATTGGATGCTTTGTTACTGTGCCATCCGCAGTCTGACTGTTAAGCAGACCATTAATACAGGCTATTAAAAATTTCCCGAAACAGGACAGAAGAACAATTACTGCTACGACTGTTTTCAACTCTGCAAAAGAGTACATGAGCTCTTGCACCTATGAGTTTGTAAGCCGTTTTGACTGGCAGGTCGCCTGTCTAATCATTTATAGCGGTCGGCTGTAACATGCATTCTTTACATTTTTTAGTGCATCAAAAGATTTCTTCACTCAAAGCAGTTTAACATAAAAATGTATTCTAATTTTTCATCTTTATATTGAATGTATGTTTCAACTCTTTACATTTCTTCTAACCCACTGGCTTGTCCTTTCCTTTTAAAACTTTTTTAAAGTGAAACGATAATTAAAATATGTAACTATTTATTATTCACCAATGTAAGTTATCTAATGACATATTAAAGATGTAAAGGCTCTGTGTACATTGATGAGGTTTGCTGCTTATGTACTGACATTTCAGAGGACAGTAGTATCAAAGTGATGTGCAGCAAGCCAGTGTGTCTGCAAATGTCTGTGCGCATGGAAGAGTGTCTGAGTGAGTACGTGACGACGGACCGGGATCAGGGTCAGCCAGTCAGAGAGTGACAGTGAGGGAATGAAGCAGCCATAGTTTCTAACCTTGTGCGCCCAGCCTGCTCGGGTGTGTATCACCGACGGCACAGCTTTACCCACCAGCCGTCTGAAAACAATACAGAAGTCGAGACAGCCGCCAGGCTAAATAATGTCACCCTGTTGCACTCGGAAGCTGTCATTGTTTGAATAAAGGGTTTACTTATGCTCATAGTTCGTTACAGATAGACCGGTCTGTACGTATTGTATTAACATCGTCTCTTGTTTCATTGTGTCATCAGGGGTTAAAGTCATCACTGCTCCTGCCAGCATCACTGCTCACTTTGCACATCCTCTGTCGGCATGGGGCAAATTGATGATCAGGTTTTGGGAAACCGGGAGCCCGTTTTCTGCCCGAGGTTTGAGTTTCCACATTCAACAACACGGATGCAGCAAATCTCATCTTGTGGGACATATTTCAAGGTCTGATGACCCTTAAAACTGAAGTGAACTCAAAATAAAGTCATGTGGCGTCACTGTTCAGTTTTAATTTGAAATGGCATGTTGTGTAATCAGTGGCAATAATAACAATCAAGTCTTCATCAAAATATTGCAAATGCTATTCTCTTTTTCTAGTACAAATTATATTCCTAAAATATCTTGTTCTCTTAGTACTATACAAATATACCTGAATTGAATTAATATCAACATCCAGAATACTGTTGGGGGATTAAAATGAACTGAATCTGCAGAATCACAGCTGATCACTGTACTTGTATGGAATCATATTGATGCTCATAGATCTGTGGTACAGACTATATGCCCTGGTCGACATACACTGGGCTAATGCAGTTACCATCTGTGCAGAGAATGGGGACGTTTTAATATTTGATTCCTCTGACATTCCTGTTTGCAGCTTTCATGTATGTGAATGTCTGACCTGTTGTATAATTTATTAAAACACATTCAGTGCACAGAACTGAGAGAAGTGACGTTTCATGCATATATGCACCAGCACATTTCAGCATTTGAGCATGACTTCTTCTGTGCAAGACTGGGCTGACAATCTGAACCTCATTGAAGTGAAAACAATAGACTTTTTAACATTCATCAAAAATCTAAAGGTCAGCCTTCTCAAGATCACTTTTGTTGCATTCCTCCAATTTGAACAGTCAACATTCTAAAAAAAATTGAAATTCTTTAAATTCCATTTGAATTTTGCAGATACTGTCTTCAAGATCACATTCATGTCTGCCTAAAGCCATTCTTAGATTATATGTTCGTAAAACTGTAGCCACTAAACTGAAAAAAAAGAATCATACTACTGTATATGCTGCTCTTACTCTACATCAATATCAAGCTATTGGCTGAACTTAATATTTTGTAATCACGTTTGAGTCTTTTTTACTTTAGGATACCAGGATTATTCATTGTATTGGCACATACAAATACAATGAACAAGCCAAACATACACCATAAACATTTCTTTATTGTAATTCTATGATTTCACAAGTGCATCAACATGTAATTATTTTAAAAATACCAACAAATCCATTGTTAAAGTACCACATAATTAGTCCATTACAGTGTGTCTAAAACAAGGTAAAACATGAATGAACAGTACTAATTTACATTTAAAAGTTGCAATTAATGCAAATCCAACCAAACTACAAGCAATTTTATTTAATAACCACAACTTTTCTGTAAATTCAACCAAACTCAACACAGTATTGTAGTGACAGTTACTGTTCTGCCAGTTCAGAAAGAAAATGGTTCTAAAAAGCACAACAATTTTACCCTTTGCCCTAATCTTTTTGTCTATACTGTTTGACATTATTTAGCACTTTGAAACAGCTGACACTGATATGAAGTGAAGGGTATTTGTTTATTCAGTGGTAACGTTCGTGCACAGGAGCAGAGCTACTGCACATGCCCATCATTTTGGCGTTTATTCATATTCATGTGTTCACACTGAATGTTATATGAATGTCTTGTAGTTTTATTCTTGCTATTTAAAACAGATTATAAAAACACAACCACAACTCCATTTTTGCAGTATTCTCACTGCAGAGAAACAGTGAAAAAGCACTGCAACATGCATCACAATCTTTTAGGGAAGTTGCTGTGAAATTGTAGGCCAGGGCAATCCCAAAAAAGCCCACAAAATCCTGGAGGGACTTACTAAATAGGCTGCAGTACCTGCATTTCAATGACTCATACACTTATGTTTTACTTTCTGCCGAGACTGGCTACTTGCATCCCTAAAGAGTTGCTAACCCCTGGCCTGAAAAAAAGCCAGTATTCCCAGTGTGGTTTGAATCTGTGGGACATCTCGTGACTGCCTCCTGCACACACTGCGTGCATTTGTAGTTTGTAAGATCAGGGGAGGGGAGTGTACGAAGAGTCTGTTCATAGGAGGAGAAATCAGTTCCAGCAGCTTCTGCAGCTCAGAGGGACGTATGCTGGGTCATCCGACCTCAGCCATGTGATTTTTATTTGCTCAGGGAAGGCTTCAACTGCAGAGGACTGAGGTAAAACATTTTGATTTTAATATGGCTTCAAAGGCATCTTGGATTACTGTACATCTTTGTGTTCCTCTCCCTAGATAGAAAACTGCAGATAGATACATAGATGGGTCAGGCTGGTAGGTAGACAGACGGGCGCAAATTCCTGACTAAAAATGTCTCCCCATGATGAAATGTGGCTACATGTTAAACTTAATGTCTCTGACTCTACTGAATGTGTGAGTAACGCATGTCCTCCAACACATTTAAACGTTTAGTCACTACATTATGTGCATGGGTTATGGATTTAAATTTCCCAGTGACTGTGGACATGTGGCTGTAGTGGGTTGTGTGCTTGATATACACTGTAGTATAAAATGAAAGCAGTCAAAATATGAACTTGTTTATAATGCCTGTTCTCGGAAATCAGGAAAACAGGAAAAATGCATTTTGAGGTTTTGTACTTGTGACAGCCAAAGTAAAAACCAATCATAGTCCAGGTAAATTTAGCTCCGCCTCTGCAAACCGAGTCAAGCGTGGGTTTGGTGGTCGCCTGCTTTTACCTGTTTGTGCTCTAACTCAAGAGCAAATGGAGCTGGGGGTCACCAAACTTGGTACATGGGATGGTCTTGGGTGCCCCACCCCAGGCTATGTTATTTAGGTAAAAAGGTCAAGGTCACTAGGTCAAGAAAGGTTGAAATACATTTTCGTCTATAGTGACTTTATTATTGGAGCAGGGAGCAAGACATTTTAACACAAGCTAGAATAGGGTCTTGGGCAACCCATGAAGGTCAAATGCCATTGATCTTGCATTTGACCTCAAAGATCAGTAGGTGTCAATCACCATTGGAAGGGCCTGCAGTTTGAGCAATCATGTCAAAATAAAATGTGCTTTTAAGATGTTTCCAGGGAAGAATAGTTTTGCTTTTTTCAGATTGTGTGGTTACGGGGACTTCCAAAGATTCAACATGATGATGCACATATGATGCAGAGGCAATTCTGAAGTAGCCAATCAGTGATCTGTAAGATTTATGTCATGTTTATAGAACTACAGCAGAGCAGGAGCCAAAAATACTCCCTGGTAGTCCTGTGGAGTGGAAACGCTGAAGTGGACCATTTCAAGTTGATACCAGCTGATGGAAAAAGGGCAAGAGTGACAACGAGGCTCTTAGAAAACCAGGGCGGAAAAAAATCAAATGACATTTTATTTTGTCAACACCAATGAGCAAAATAAACAAGATTAAAGAATGTAATTATTAAAATGAACAATGATAAAATAATGAACAAGATGGAATGAATAAAAATGACATTAACAAAATGGACACGCTTAAGACAAAACTGAAAATAACCCAAAATTAAACAAAATGATTAGGAAAATGGATTAAAATTTCTTTTTGAAAAATAAAGAAATTAAAGTTATTAATAAAATGAAAAAAGAATTCAGCAAAATTTATAAATTCAACAAATGAGGAACAATGACTTAAAATATTTAACTGTTACAGCATCTTCGCATATTGCGTCATACGCTGCCTGGCCAAAAAATGGATTTAACTAAGCAAATACAGTAAGCGCATTTCCACACACGCAATGTGAAGGGAACTCAAGGGATTGGGACTGAACAGCTGTGTAGCCTCGAGAAAACCACTAATCAGTGAGTCTAACCGGGGAAAAGGCTTCAATTTGCTAGGGAGCATAAAGATTGGACTCTGGAACAATGGAAGAAGGTCATGTGGTCTGATGAGTCCAGATTTACCCTGTTC
>JAQQAE010009825.1:0-14400 GCA_029823295.1 Pseudamia nigra
TTAATTATCTGAAACGGAATGAATGAAATTAGTTCTAAAAATGATTTAGAATGTATTCTTTCCTTGGCTTATGACTTGGTAGTGTGTCTGTGGACACAGCACACGTCCATAACTGTGAACATCTCCAGAGACCGGAGCTGATGGCTCTTAACACAGACAGAGGCTGCTAACGGCTGTTAGCTGGGTCAGCACGGCCCGGGCAGTGCTGTGTCCGACCGTGTCGACACGGTGATGCCTAGGCGTGTTAACGCTGCCTGGGCAGCGCCATGTCGACACGGTCCGGGCTGCTAACACAGGTGGCTAATGGCCTGGGAAGCGCCGTGTCCAGGCCGGGCAATGCCGTGGCGAGATGGCGCTGCCCAGCCCAACACACTGACACAGGGTTGCCCGGCCCGACACGCTGCTGCCCAGCCCGACACGCCAACACAGGGCTGCCTGGCCCAACACGCCAACACGGCGCTGCCCAGGCTACGGCTACAGCTGACAACATAACCGGTTCCGGAGTGGAGTTAGCTTACGATGGCAGAGGCTAGGACACACAGGACCATGCTGTCGGGTTCTGCATTAAGGAGTTGAGCTGATTCATAGATGCTGATGATGAGGCAGTCTTGTTTCACAGCCGGCTAGCGCTAGCGGCTAGCACTCTGACTTCTGGGTCATTCTTGTCGAGACCCGGAAGTGACGCATACATGACCTGGGCGTAGACACGTCTTCATTCGTTGTTTGGATAATTCGTCGTTATGTGGTTAAATTTTTTGCAGTTTTTTTCGTCGGTATCCGAATTTTTTGTTGTCAGAAGCGGTCATTGTCCGAGGTTCTACTGTATTTGGAAAGTGTTGTAAGGTCTAGAGAGTAGAGTAGTGGTCATTTTAAGCTAGTTTAAATTTAAATGCAATATTTTTTACATTTTTTAATGCTGTGTTTTTAACCTTTTTAGGTGCTAATCGTGCTAGACGTTGTGCTGCATATCAGAACTTCCTCCAGAGCAATTTTAATATGTCAATATTAGTTGACTTGTATACACATAAAAACCCATAAATCCATGATGAATGTAATGAGGTCAATCTCCGGGTTCTGATGATGTACTGACAGTAATTTATCACGCTGTAATTTATGGGATTATCATTAAAGTGATGATGATGATGATTAGTGAGAGTTGATCTTTTAAAGAACTCCATTTGAACGCTTAGATATTAGTGGGATGGAGCTACAAGGGATAAATCTATCACTAGCTGATAAATCTATCACTAGCTGTGTTCAGACCCGTGTGCTGTCTATGGTCTGGTTGTAGACAAGTTTAGTCATAGATTACAGTGTGAGAAACAGAAGTCACAGTGGCAGAGCAAAGTCCAGCATCTGAAGTGCTTTTTTAGTGTTGCATTTAAAATATAAATGAGGGATGACGCGAACGAGAAAAGAACCAAGGGTAGGAAGCAAAAAAGAGAATCTTGCTCTGTATTTTTCTAACATTGCAGAGTCCATTAAGTGTTAGGGCTAGTCCAACGCATGTGTCAGACAAACAGAAATTGAGGTGAACCCAATTCCAGCAACAATAATCTCTTTACTTCTGTCCCATCGGAGAAATAGTATCTAAGCTGTTCATCTCAATCCTACTTGTTGCTAGAGTAGTGAGGGAAAGGTGGATTTTTAATGCTTATCACACATCCATCAATCGACAGGTCCATAAATACATTTAAACATGGTTTATGCAGTTTATACAGGTCAATCCCTGTTCCATCTTAAGTCAGAATAAAGCAATGGTTGCCATATTAACTGGGACTTAGGATGCTAGAGATACTAGAAATAGAAAAGAAGATTGTCATCTCATTCTTTTTACCTGTAAGCACCCTCACAAGACACACTTGAATGCACAAACTGTATTTTGGGCTGCAGGTTATGTAGGCTGACGAGACATCAAAGCTTGACTCATTACTGTTCTTCTTTGAGTGTTTAAACAGGCAGATAAATGAGATGTGGAGTGCTCCTCTTCTTGCTTCTTATGAAGAGGAAGAGTGTGAGTTAACGGTGACATATGTGGTCTTTTACCCTTTCTCTGTCTGTCACTGCTCTCTCACTCCATTTTGTTGAAAGAGTTCAAAGAAGCCCCCTAGAGTGCTTTCAATTTCAAATTTTCTATCCTGTCAACATCAATGCTTGCTGTTCGCCTCCACACTTGATACTATGTGATTCATGATTTTTCCCCATACTTCTGTAGTCATCATTAAAACCTGATCATAACACATTATAATTTAGCCATGCATCTTGACCAGGCATGGTTAGGGGCTTGTAAAGTACTTGGTGAAAGAATGTTGCTCAACACTTAACATATTAACGAACAGGAAACTGTTTTGCTTGTTACTGTGTCGTCTAATTTCTGCTGGGATTTTGTTTGTAGGACTGTGTACTATTTTGTTCAATAGAGAGTTACTATGACAGATAGCTAGCAGGCGAACTGCTGTGTTTAACGACAGGAATATAAGCTTGTTAGCTCAGTTCACCAATTTCACAGCTTCAGAAGTTTTCTCAGTTGTGGAACAAATCATACTATTGCTAATTCAATACATTTCATGCTTCCGAATTTTATTTCTGTACAATGGATGTAATCTTTTCCAGGCTTGGTTATCTTTATCATTTTCCTTTTCTTGTACTTTGCTCACATAATTTGCAGTGATGGGGCCTCTGCTAGGAAGGATATCATGGGACATCTCACCCATCATTGTACAGTAAATGACTGAATGTTTCTGACTTTCATTTATCTCTGTTTCTCTTTCAGAATCCTGCTGACAGTAGTGGTGATCTTCCGTATCTTGATCGTTGCCATCGTCGGAGAGACAGTGTATGAGGACGAGCAGACTATGTTCATCTGTAACACTCTGCAGCCAGGTTGCAATCAGGCCTGCTATGATAAGGCCTTTCCCATTTCCCACATCCGGTACTGGGTCTTTCAGATTATACTTGTGTGCACGCCAAGCCTCTGTTTCATTACATATTCTGTCCACCAGTCAGCAAAGCAAAGAGACCGGCGCTACTCCTTTCTCTATCCCATAATGGAGAGGGACTATGGAAGGGACGGGGCACGAAAGCTCCGCAACATAAATGGTATTCTAGTACAGCATGGTGGGGACGGCGGTGGAGGGAAGGAGGAACCTGACTGCCTGGAAGTGAAAGAGATCCCCAATGCTCCGAGGGGCCTAACTCACGGGAAGAGCTCCAAGGTTCGCCGACAAGAAGGGATCTCACGCTTTTACATCATTCAAGTGGTGTTCAGAAATGCCCTGGAGATTGGCTTCTTGGCGGGCCAGTACTTCCTGTATGGCTTTAGCGTACCTGGGATTTTTGAATGCGACCGTTACCCGTGTCTGAAAGAGGTGGAGTGCTACGTGTCTCGGCCCACAGAAAAAACTGTGTTCCTGGTGTTCATGTTTGCTGTAAGTGGCATCTGTGTGGTGCTCAACCTGGCTGAGCTTAACCATTTGGGCTGGCGCAAGATCAAGGCTGCCATCAGGGGAGTCCAGGCTCGCAGGAAATCCATTTGTGAGATAAGGAAGAAGGACATGGCACATCTGTCCCAGCCACCCAACCTGGGACGCACACAGTCCAGTGAATCTGCCTATGTTTGAGCACAAATTGTAGGAGCTCTGTCCTATAACAGTGCATGTGTAAGAAAGAAAATTAATAAATTTTAATTAAATGAGGATTGCTTGGAGGTCAAAGTGAATGGCCTGTCTATGTGTTGATAGACTGAGAAAAGCCCAAACTTTCAGCTCTGTGACTCTACAAGGGTCAAGAGGGATTTGACAAAGAAGAAAAAATTATAAAGCATAAAGAGAGGGGAAAAAAATCCGCTCTCCAAATGAACACGATGAATACATTTTGATCTCATGGGATGATATTCCAACTGCCATTTTATACTTCTGTCTTTTTTAATCTAACTACTTTCTTCTTTTTCTTTGCCCGTCAATTGCTTTGGTGGAGGAATAAAACCTTAAGGGGCTGAAGAGGGAAGGACCAGAGATGAGAAGAAGAGGGGAAAGTGAACAGATGAAAGGCTGTGTTGTGTTCTTTTGGGATACTGGAAAATGACGGGTGATGTTTGATGCATCCTATGGTGCTTTTCTTCTGGACTGTGTCAGCCTCTGTAAAAAATGGAAGACCGGATAGGGGATGGGACAGGGAGGATGAGTAGCAACATCATTAAAAGAGGAACGGAAGAACTGTCAAAGCCATGACAGACTCTAGAGATAGAAGTTTGTGAGAGGGAGTAGGAGGGACATATTACACTATTGAAAAACAAATGAAACAACCAAGGACAGAAAGAAAAGAGGGGACGTTTTTCTTTCACTTCCTCTCTTCACCAGTGACTTGAGGTGCTGTATGGCTGAAGCCAAAAAAGAAAGTGCTGCCTCTGAACAGTGTCAACTACGCCTCTGTTGGAACATCATCACAAGCCAAAACCAAGAGAAAAAAGACTGACGATGTTTATGTTTTGTCTCTTGGCAAAAAATGACTTTAACACAAACAAAGTGAGGACCATAAACATTTTTGTTCATCTCCCTGGTCTCTTGCACTCCATGCTCTACGGTTGGCAGCTATGTAGACAGTGGGGGCTTCAGGTGACAGTAATGACCCTTGAACTTCTCCTGCTTCATAAACCTCATGGAGGAACTAATGAACAAATGGATAAACAACATGTAAAAACAAGACTCTCCCAAAGCACAAGCCAAATTTCCCACCTTGCAGCATTCCAGTGTGCTGACAGACCAAGGAGAGATTTAAAAAATACAAGGTGAAAGGAGAAAACAGGGAATAGGGGAACAGATCTTTTTATTACATCTTTTAAAAAAATTATAAAATATATCACACAAACCTATGATTTTTTTTCTTTTTGAGAAAACAATTGTGCCATCCTTGAGATACTTAATTATTGTTAAAAAGTAAAATAGAGTATATCATGGTAATATTATTTATCCATTTAGAATATATCCAAATAGATTTATTTATCTTTGCGGGTGGGTTGGTTCGGAAAACATGTTGCTGTTTTTCAAATGTATAAATTGTCTGTCTTTTTCATTTTTTATAATTATTTTTAAATCACATTTCTCACGGATGAAGTGATTTTTGACATGTACATGGTGGGAAAGAGGGGCAAGATTGTGAGCTTTGCTTCATATTGCACTGAGGCTGTGCAGCAGATTTTTTTTTTAATAACTCAAAACAAAGCTGTTAAAGGTCATTTCAAAGTATTTAAAAAGAAGATATCTGGAGTAGAATGCTTTGGTTTTTTTTTTAAATCAGCTGCAAAGTCCCGGGCAATTACGGCCTGTGAGCCATTTGAGAAGGCATGTTTACTTGAAAAGATGTTTCCTGAATGATCAAGCTGTGTAACTGATGAGTAGTAAAACTCTAGCAGCAATTGTGTTTTTGAATCTCAGTGATTTCATATTGCATTTCGTTTCTGACTGGATTTCAACATGCATGCCTTGTAAGAGAATGAAAGAAAAGAAAGAAAAACAAAAGATACAGAAAAAGATGACACAACGTGTTGCACCTTGATTAATCCAGATAAGTGGGAGAGTGGCAGACTGGAGGAATTCCTGCTTGGATAAAGGCTGCACACGCAGACAGATGTACACAAGCGCATCATTCAAAACCATTTAAACCTGTGAAACCAGAAACATGGAATGTGTTACACATCATTAAATTAGCTGACATGGTTGTAAACACACTGACCAGCTGTCCTATTGCTTATTGGTGTGGGTGAGACACAAGCTCGAAACAGTTCATGTTGTGTTTTTTCACAGCAGTTCATTGATCAAGATCATTGATTTTGTTATAAATATCGGAATCAGAATGCATCTATTGTCATTGTCAAATGTTTCCATCAACAACGAAATTACATTTTCTCCCACTGAGGGCGAGGGGGAGGGGGCTGCAGTGAGCGTGCGCACTGCCCCTTCAGCAGTTGGGGGAAAGTGGGAGGGGATGGTATACAACAGGAAAGAGAGTAAAAAAAGCACAGTTTCCAGAATTAGGCTCCATAGGAAGCAAATTTATGGTCACATACAAAAAAACCCTCATATGCACAGTTAGCAGACTAGTTACACACACATTGACAAAGCAAAGTTTCAGAGAGTCCTTGGTTTGTGTTGTGACGTGAGATAATGACAACATGGATGCATATGTGATATCAGACATCAGATAAGGAAGTCAGAGCTCTCTCCTCTCATATGTCCAGATCTAAAAATCTCATGGTGCTTGACCATGGTGACACAGGTCCATAGAGTCCACTGAGCTCCCAAATCAGAGTGTGTGGAGCCTATTCCAGCTGACTTGAGCGAAGGCAGGGTACACCCTGGATGAGTCACCAGTTGGTCAATTACATGTTGCTTAATATATAAATGTGCATGTGCTCATAGTAGTTACTGGTTATCAAACATGGAATACTTCTTAAATGTGTCCTGAGTGGCCAGGCGTTGGGTGACGATCTTATCTGCTCTTGAAAAACTGAATGGCCTTATGTAACTCCAAACAGCGTAGCATGTCACTGCCAGTCTTAGGGGTTTGATTTTTTTAATAGGACCCCCTTTTGTAAGAATGCTTTAACCCATTACAGAGATTGTGTTGTTTTTTGGATAAGACCTTCTATGATTGTCTGTCCTCTTTAACTTCTCTGGCAGATTAGGAATATTTTTTTTTAATTAAAGGGAGAAAATACAGACTAAGCTAATGTTCAGAGATTCAGTGATAAATTTTGTTAAAATTTCCTTCTACTTGCCTTATTTGGTTGCAGTATAATTAGACACTGCCATCAAAAATATTCCCAGATCATTACACTCGGGAAAACTAAACATTTCTTGCACCACCGAAAACCACAATTTTTTTCCAGCTACATAACAAACCTTATAACATATATGTATAAAATAAAAAAACAACAATGTTTGTAGCTCTTGCATGCTCCCCTGCACGAGCTAATAGTTTTTTGAACTTCTTCAACAGTTGATGTGAATAGAGGATGCTCTCATCTCTACTTCTCCATTCACTCCCACAGTCATAATCTCTGTGATACGTACAGGTGATTATCCCCAGATTTAGACTCCTTGGAGGATCTCTATGGAGCTTGTTGGAACTGTGCAGTTTACAGTACGCTCAAGGAAGGACAAATATGCCAACTGAGCACGCCACAATGCCTAATTATAGACAGAGCGTCTTGGCTTCTCTTCATTTACTGTGAGCTTGTGTTTCTAGTGAGGGTTTAAACACTGACCTTGAGATTTAAGGCCAAGCTGATGTCCTGTACTGTAGACAGCTTTGTCCAGAGGGTCACTGTGCATCACAGTGCTGATCTAATCTCCACAGCGCAGGACAGTGTTGGGCTGAAGTCTATTTTTGGTTAATGATAGATGAGCACATGCATAATATTCATTCTGGGGAGAAGCTTATCTGAACATGGAAATAGCAGTTCACTTTTGTCTCCTTTTGTCTGGTTTTGTTCAGGTCAAAAACACAAACGCACACATAACCGGCCATAAAAGTGTCCTGGTTTTTACGGTTTACATTTGTTCAACATGCATTAGTAACTCACAAAGCTTTTCTGCTAAAATACTGTGAGTAAGCCACTTTATCAGAGTAAGCTCTGCATCTTCCAACAGTCCACTACTCCCCACCGTCTACTATTCTATTTGTCAATGTGAAATGAATTATGCAACTTTTTTTTCTCATTTGCTTATCTTTTTGACTTGTGGATTCATTTTGTTGTCTGTTGCTCTTTTGTGCAGTGACATATCAAAAAAGAAAGATGTTTTTCTATGTAAAAGAACAAAAAGTTTTTTTCCATGTGTAAAATCAGAAGACATATGTTATATTTCTTCCCTTGCCAACGTGACTGGCAAAATTGCATTAGTTTTCAACAGTTTTTAAAAAATGCATGTGTTATGGCTAGAATAAGCATGTTTCTATGTTTTTTGAAATTACTCTTAAAAGAAAGACTTTTTTAGTCCAAACTTCTGAGCAAAACTAATACAATCTTGATACCAAGTGTGTATATTAACAAGTTCTTCAGAGGCAGGCAGACAATAACAACTAAGTGATGTTAAAAACTACCTATTACAGTCATGCTCAGTTTCAGTTCCAAAATTTGCACATAGATGTAAAATATCTTTATAATGTGCTGTAGAAGATGCTTAATGATCTATAAGCCAATCATTCAAATTATCTACTGTATAACACAAGGTACCCAGGAATATAAGTATACAGGTTAAAGGCACCACAAGATTTCAGAACATTCCAGGGTCTAGGCCCAGCACGATGTCCAATTAGCTCCACATGTATAACCCATAATACACGATTCAATCTCAGAGAAGCTCTTTTTGGATATATTGGACAGAAAGATCTTGTTGGGTGTAGTACACTGACAGCAGACTCAGGAAAGAAAACAGTGCTGATCTTTCACAATTTCACAAGAGCTTTTTGTAATGAAAATGCTGTTTCTACACCAAAACACCAGGAACCTTTTATTTAAAAAAGGGAATTAAAATATGTCAGCACACTTTCCATTTACCACCATACTACGCACTGTGAAGCCCACAAGAAAACTGTCTTCAAGTTTTGGTATTTTCCTTCTGGTGCTATTGAGGTTAAAACATAATGAACATACATTCCCTTTTCTTCAGCCAGTACTGCCCAAACAGACTATAAGTCATGTAGCAAAGCAGGTCTTCATAATAATCATCACAGCTGTTACTCTTGACTGTTACTATCAAGCAGGCATATCTAGTCCATATAAAGACTCCACTTCCTTTGCACTGAAGAACAGTAGCAGACAATGGTTCCTCAGGAATGCAGCATATTATTGAGCTGTTGCATTAACATAGAACTCACTGAGCTACATACTGCCAAAAGGACCTTCTATTAATTTAGTAATCACATCATTTGGCCACTCTGAATGGATGGTGACCCTTCAGGTTCCCAGCTTTGAAAACACACCTTTTACACATTGAAGGGCTTCTTTCTTACTATTAACTACAAAGCCATAGTGTAAAACAGAAAGGAGTTTCCAACATGACTTGACACATTGTTGAAAAAGTACAATGTAGCACAACCGACCAAGTTAATTAGATGATCATTTTGCATTTAATTTGAAAATTAGACATGCTTTTTGAAAATTGTTTAACTAAATGAGAAAGTTCAGCTTTTAAAGCTCCATTTCCCAGATGTTCAGCTTCATGTTTCATTTTATTCTGTGACATAAATATGCTCCCTTCTCCCCCGACAGCCATCTTTGATGTTGTTGAGATTATGACCATTCCAGGGTTCAGGAAAAACCTCTTACTAATCTGTTATGATATCAATTGTGATTACTTCGTCTAATTACATAGAGTGGCAGATCCAAGCAGGGCAGTCTTTAAATCACCAACTACATTTGACCAAATAGCTCCGTGTGTCTCTCACACCAGTGTTGCCACATCTAATGGCAGCAAGTTTGAAGAAGGAGGAACGTGATCTGACACAGCTTTAGGCTACATCTTGCTAATTACAGGATGCTACTTTAATTTGAATTGTTACAAAGGAGTCCTGACCAAGACACAGGGGAAGCAAAGGCTTTAGCTGTACAGTATCAGTGAACTCAGGTCCACCTTTTCACTTCTCCTCAAAGACTAGCACCTCTTAAGCTTAGAACAGGTTCCTTTAATGTTAAGATATGTGATTTTTTTTAAAACTGTATGAGAGGCTCATTGATTAAAGGGAGAGGATGATCCTTCAATACTGACATGTCAGGGGAGTGGGAGAGCAATGTCAAGTTTAGCCAATATTTGGCACCATAACAGTCATATATCATTGATATTTTATGGGATCAGAAAGGGAAACTAGTAGCCAATCTTAGTCCTAGAAACTTCAGTGTAGCTTCAACAGACTGCATCATATGTGACATCTGTATGGATGTAAAAACAGAATTGAAGAAACACAGTCAAACACACATGCGCTTTGTAATATTCATCTGTAAATCTGTTGTTTCACAATGCAGATTTTATGATGTACCTGACGGACCTTCGTGTGAAGGTTCACTGTATATTTCTGACTGGTGTACTGTATGTAAAGACTGAATAAAACCTTGAATGTTACATCAAGCCTGAACTGGCCTTGTGCTATTGATTTATTACTTATTGTATGTGTGCGTTGCTTCTTGCAGTCACATGTGTTCTTTCCTGTTAATGGATATAAGTGTATGTGAAAGGTGGCTTCTCATTTAATATTGCGTTGCATTTCCTATTGATACAGGTCTATGCGTAGCTGACAGAACAGAACACTGTCAGAGTGGTACATGCAGCCCAGCTGGTTGGTGTAATGACATTTCTGAACTCAGTAGGTGACACTGAAACCTTTCAGCAGGATTAAATCCTTTAGACCATGGCACTGTTGAGAGCGAGATGAGAGTGTATGTGTAAGTATGTAAGTACAGTTGTATTTCCTCTTCTCATGCTAAATTAATATACAAACAGCTGTATTTGTGCACTGAAAAATGCAAATATGCATCACATTAATGAGCCTTTTCTTGTCACAGCATGTACACATTGTGTGTCTGTGTATGTATGTATGTGCAACTGTGTGTATCTGTACGTCCAACCCCCACCCACCTTCCTCAGCAAGGTCACATGATGGCTGCACTGGACTGGGATTGAAGGCTTGTTGCCACGGCGATAAGCCAGCCGGTAATATCTCTTAGCACAACCAGGATTAATCTGCCGACAGATGGCTGGCTGTTCAGTGTCACTTCCTGAAACAAACACGTACACACATGCACGCAAGATTCATATTTACCATTATCATCCTCATCATCGTCCTCCTATCCTTAAACGTTACCATCACCTTCACTTCCCATGGCATGCAGCGATTAGACACATAAACAGACACAATAGTGACCACCAACTATGCAATGTGCAAACTACAGGTTTCCAGGAGAACTCACATTTTTGACTCACTTTCTTAACTTTTTCATTTATGAAGCACCTGGTTTGGTTGGTTGGTGTTGGTATTCATAACATGCAGAATGAAAAGAAAGCTGCAAAAGTAACTGCTGCTGTGTGTCTTTCAACATCACAGAGGTGAGGACACTGCGAGACCATCACAAATTGTTCTCCAGTTTTTGTTATAGATATGATGTTTGATTTAAAAAAAAATCTGTAACAGAAACAAGGGGGAAAATTTAGCCCTGTACAAATTATATTTCTGACCAGAAAAATGAAAAATAATTATATTTTTCTTGTAATTCCTTTCATTTCTGTTTCTGAGGATGTGGTCAGAAACAATAGGCAAGTTAATAGAGCACTTGAAATAGCTTTTATTTAGTGCCAATCCTATTAGTATAATTTATGCACAACTGATACATAAAAAATCAATAGCAGTCTATTTTTACACATGACCCATAATGATTCAGATACATGAAACAGAAATGTATGGAAAACATATTGTAATATCAATATTATAGAGCTCATGTCTAATTAAGACATGCCAAGCTCCTCCTGCCGCAGCTGTTGTTCACACTCTAGTCTCATCATCATCCTGATCTCATAGTGAAATATGGAATGTCAATGCCATCCCCTGCAGTGCGTCATGTATATTATCATCATTACTGGACCAGCCTTCATCGTCGCCATCATCATTACTCTCATCATCATCATCACTGTCCTCATCCTCTCCTACTACAACCAAAGTCAACCACCGTTCTCCTTTTCATCTTCACTTCCATTACTAGCACTATCATCTGAAGCACCTGGTCATTACCTAAAACTGCTTTCATCCCATGGGGATCGATACACCAGGCACGTGTTAAATCATCCAGTGTGCATCTCTGTACACCTTCCTCATTCATCACCACAGTCCCATGATAATAGAAGCAGGACCTTAGTTCATGGTTCAGGAGGTTTGCATCTCATCCACAGAGAAGAGTTTTTGATTTATTGTCTTGATAAGATAAGAGGTGATAAGAAGTGAAATGGCTGCACTGCACAGATTATCCATGTAACCTTTACATCTGCATCCAGATTGTAGAAATGGAATTAACAGTAGAGCTGTTTTTTAGTCATTATTGCCCAAATGTCTTTGGCATCATCAAGATACCTTTGGGCACATGTGAGATAAGTCTTTGTGGTCTTTTTGGCTAGCAGTGGTTTTCGCCCATAGATGTCATTCTTGTCCATTCTCTATTGTTAACTATGACAAATATACAAAAAATAAAGAAGCAGCAAATAGTGCGAGTACTTTCTCACAGCACTGTATAATAATTAGCACAGTTATGAAAGTATGGCTTCTTTTGTTGTTGCGTTGCGTCTTTCCTAATTCGGACAATAAATATTCATACGTTATTCACAGTCATCAGTACAAGTGTTTAAGTGACTGAATGCAGCTATAACTTGCTGTGAATCTATGTTTTGTGAAATTCTCTCTATCTTCATTAACATGGAACATATGTATTTCAGACTTTTATTGATGTATCATTCATACATGAGGGTGTTGCATCACTGATTCACTTTAATAAGGTTACTGCATGCATGCTGGGCTCCCTGAGCTTCCACGGTATCATTTGCACATTGATTTCCCCCTTTTTCTCCCTTTTTTGAGAATACACATATTGATTTTAATCCTTTATGAAAAAACAGGTACGTAGTTGTAATTTGATTTCTTTGTGGTGATTTCAAATCAGTCCTGTATGCACACTTTGTTGCCATTTGGACCAGATTTCAGTCTGCGTACCTATACCGTAAATTAATTTATTTCAATAGAGACTAATATAAAAATTTTAATGAATCATAAGACACAGAGTCACATAACTGAACATGCAAGCAGAAATTCACTGTGTACAAACAGCCACCTTGACAATATAGAATGTAATAGAAACGTATTACTTTTCAAGTGTCATATGCTAAGTGAAAATATAAGACATTATGAACAAGATCAACCATATAAGGGCACAACTGCATTCCATTTGACAATAGATTGTGCTCTCATCAAATCAAACATAAAGTATCCTACTACATTGTTGGTCAGCATTTAACACAAACCAGGTACCGTATTTTTCAGACCATAAGGCACATCAGATTATAAGGCGCACCATCAATAAATTATCTATTTATGTTTTTTTTTCCCATACATAAGGCGCACCAGATTATAAAGCACATCAAATGAAACAAAACTGAAGCACCAAGAAGGACCTCCTCGAAAGGCATTGATCTGAATGTCACATGCTACCGCTGTTGCTTTGAGTCGAATAGAGACAGTAGAGACACTTCTACCTGCGGTTCCCTGTTCAATAACCCACTGTTCAATTTTGTCCAACTGTGTCCATCTCGCCTTGTTCCCTCAGAAACTCAGTTTGGTCTTCTTTACCTGGCGCAGGGCGTCTTCTTGCTTCCTCCACTTCCGTACCATTGATTCAATAATGTTGAATTTTCTCACAGCTGCTCTATTTCCGATTTGTACTGCTTGACTGAAAACGTTGAGTTTGAAATATGCTTCATAAGCATGTCTCTTAACAGGAGCCATTTTTGCTGTACCAGTACGTACCAGTATTACTCCGCAAGGTTCCTGACTACGGTGGCCGTAATACCCAATCCATCAAGCAGTGCAGCCTGGTTCAGGGTCAGTAACCAGAATTAATCCATACATAAGGCACCGGATTATAAGGCGCACTGTCGATTTTGAGAAAAATTAAAGGATTTTAAGTGCACCTTACGGTCCAAAAAATACGGTACGTGACCAAAGAGCTGTGTGTTTACATCTTCAGCAAATGGGATCATTGAATGTCACGAGGCAAATCAACTCAAATTCATAGGACAAATGTAGAAGGGATCTGTTTCAGTTAGGTTATATTCCTCTGTGGATCCTTTGATGGTCGGTGACACTTTAAAAAGCACAAGAAAATCACTTTCTGATTGTCTATTTTGCAGTTTTTGTCTTGGCATCCTCACTCTCATGTAATACTCTCTTTCACATAGTGTATCGAGCTCACTTTATCACTGCCTGGGAGAGGGGCTGTGTGTGAACATAGTTGCACATCTCTTCAGTGCATACGTGGATATTGGAGATTTTTTATTTCACACCACAATGCAGCTGATGAAAAGACAAGGGCAAGGACTGTGTCCTGAAACATCGTTGGATCTCTGCTTTAAATGGGATTCACAGTCACAATGACAGGTGATCGTTGTGCTCTATATCATTGTTCAAACAGTCATTATAAGCTACAACGGTGGAAAAAACCAACATAATTGCATCAGATGGCCGCCTACCATGAGCTGCTGGTTCTGCTGGAGGTTTTTCTCTTCTGTTAAAAGAAGTTTTTCCTCCCCCCTGTAGCCCTTGGCTTGCTCTCGGTGGTTCTGTTGGGTTTACTCTCTGTATAGTCATAAG
>JAQQAE010009826.1:0-14400 GCA_029823295.1 Pseudamia nigra
CTTCTGTTCTGGTGTCCAAATAATTCAATTTTAGACTCATCTGTCCAAAGAACATTATTCCAGAAGTCACGGTCTTTATCTACGTATGTTCTCTCTGGAAAACTTCAGTCTGGTCTTAATGTTTTTCTTACACAGCAAAGGTGTCTTTTAGGACTTCTTTTAGCGTCTTACGTCTGCTCTGGGGGTGAACTTGCTTGGATGGCCAGATGTGGTGGCAGTTGTTTTGAATGTTTCCAGATGGTGGAATGGCTGATGTTAAATTAAATTCTTCTGAGATCTTTTTAAATCTCTTACCAGACTCATAAGCGACCACAGTCTTCTTTGTGAGGCCCTCAGACAGCTGTTTGGATCTCACCATGGTGCTCACTCTCACTTCAACAGCCAGGGGTGACACCAAACTTCATGTCTGAGGTTGAAATAGGACAAGACTCCTTCAAAATGCTGGGTAACGATGTTCTGATCATGTGCACCTGATGTGATGCACCTGTGTGTGATTTTAATCATTTTAAGTGAGAAAATATGTGGGGGTGTCCCAATTTATTCCTCACCAGAAATTGCATTCTTTTTAAATTACATTTTACATAAAGTTTTAAAAAGGCTTTTCTTAATGTTTAATTGTTTAGCTATATTACTTTGATACCTCAATATTGCTAAAATTGGTATTAAATATCCATGATGTCCAAATATGTAAAAAAAAATATACAGGCTTTCGTAGGGTGTCCTAATTTTTTCACATGACTGTATCTGTCTGTGATTCTATATTTTCTGATTGTCCCTGAACTGCTCAACAAGCTTCCAACTGGGGTCAGACCTATGTTGAGTTTGTGTTTGGAAAGGTCAGTCCCGGTTAGCGATCCGGGTCAAGGGGCAGTTCTAACCAGGGTTGGACCAGCGCACTGCAGTAATGGAATTGTAGCTCGTAAATAAATGGTGCCAACAGGTCCGTTTTCCAATACATCACTGTTGAGTTTTTACCAGAAATTATAGACATCTGGCAAGATTATGAGATCTACTGTAGGAGCTCCGCATTGTTGGGCAAATGGACTGACTGGCTGAGTATGAGTTATGTCACAGGATTTTTGGACACAGCGATCTGTGCAGCTCTCCTCCAGGTCCACCAGACATGTCAGAGAAGAATCGTGTTGTTGTCTGAACCTGAAGATGATATGTTGTTTTTAGCTTCATTCGTATGCATCATCATCATTTAGAGCCCCGTCTGACCCTGGATGGACCAGGGCTGACTGTCTCGGTATGAGATGACAATAGAAGGGTTGAACCCGGGACAGCTAGCCTTGGTCTGACTCTGGTGGTTGGTCTGAAAGTGATACATGAGCCTAACCCCCACATTCTCAGTCACTTTCTGATATTTGAGACGCATTGAGAGGGAGGAGTTATTGTCTAAGGTCTGAACTCGTTCTCTAGTTGTGGCCTGAGATCAGATCTAAACACATCCTCAGTTCGTCAGTGTGTTTTCACTGTGTTCACACATTAGAGCTGATCCGTGTCTGATCAGATGTGTAAGTCAGATCTGAACTGGGCTATTATTGTAAAACATTTTAAGTACGACTCGGGTGGGAGAGTGATGTGTGAGTGTATTCCACAACACCTATAACTAGTCAAACTAGCAGTCTCAACTTTTCCCAGAGCTACTTACATTGCAGATATTTTTTGGAAGGATTACAGCGAATGTATAACAGTTGCATATTTTTCCACTCAGGTTGCCCCACGGAGGAGTGTCAGTACAGGTCTCCAGCTTTCCAAGGCTGTCTGCAGCTCATATTCATCAACAGCCACACGGTGGATCTCACTCATGTGCAGCAAGGACTGCTGGGAAGTTATAATGAGCTTCAATTCCACACATGCAACATAAGAGACAGGTAAAGTCGATTGAACTTATTTAGTTTTTTTTTTTTTTTAACCAATATTTCACTGAAAATTTTAACATTCAACAGTGAAACAGTCATGCGTGTCAAGCTTAATGTGTGTAAAACATCGTCCAGGTTGGCAGCACAGAGTTATTTGTGCCTACATTATTAATTTGTAGATGACAGGCTGTTGTCTGCTCAGCCACCTTAAAGTCACTGACAACTTGTCCTGCAAAGGAAAACACACTGACAGGATCATCCAATTAAATTGCAACCGCAACTTGGTAACACCTTCCCTGACAGAGGACTATGCTAACAAGCTGCTCCCTACTGTCCTGCGTGGCATGCTAACCCTCATTACCCCGCACAGCTTTGGGCTCTGTAAACACAGCTGACAGACGTGCAAACTCCACCAATGTCTGCATGTGGTTCCCAACATTTACAGAGAGGAGACGTTTCCGCTTGTATCGCCTTGAGGAGATCGCCTCTGTCTGTTGTCACATGTCACAGTACCTGCTTTCTGGCTCGGATTGCGTTGCGTCAGAGGATGCAGCGTCCGTCCCATCGCCGGGCGAAGGGATGCACCGTGGCAACGGATGGACGGATGAGACGAGCTGTTTGATTTTTATCTGCGTGTTGTGATTAATGCAGAAGCCGCAACTGAAGAGAAATTGTCCAGTAAAAGGAAGTAATTGTACAAAGTGTAGTTTTAAGGCTACATCGCTCACAACATGATGTATAAACTGTTTCCACATTGTCCATTCATACTGGAGACACATTTAGTAAACGAGAAAAGTGCAAAATATGCAACAGAGTAAACAAAAAAAAAACAAACTTGTGATGTGAATAAAGAAATTGAGCAAAAAAAATATACAAAATAGTTCAAAGTAATGGTGTAAACAAACAATCAAAAAAGTACAAACTGAGACAAACCTTAGCTAAATAGTTACAGTAGGTACATTGACAGAAATCAACATAATCAGTAACAAAATCAGTTCCAAAATGATTTCTCATTTTACATGAGGTATTAATAATTAGCAAAAACATGTAAAATAACACGAGCAACCCAAATAAGTGACAAAATAAACAACGATTATCGAAACATGGTGTAAATAAAAGAAATGCCCAAAATAATAATGTCAATACACAGAAGTTATCAAAATAATAATGTAAATAAACAGAAATGATCAAAATAATAATAAAATGAAAAAGAAATGATCAAAATAATAATGAAATTAAACAGAACAGACCCAAATAAGAAACAAAAATAAACAACATTCTTGAAATTATAATGTAAACAACTAACATTATCAAAATAAATAATGCAAATAAACATATATGAACATAATAAGCAAAAATAAACTAAAATTATTGAAATAATTACATACAAACAATATGTAATGATCAAAATAATAATGAAATTAAACAGAACTGACCCAAATAAGAAACAAAAATAAACAACATTCTTGGAATCATAATGTAAACAACTAAAATTATCAAAATAAATAATGCAAATAAACAAAAATGAACGTAATAAGCAAAAATAAACTAAAACTATTGAAATAATTGGGATGGTGGATGTACTCCTACTGTACTCCTTGGCCAAATCGGTCACTCGAATACCACGAGAATGTTTTTCTATGATCTCGTGTTTCACCTGCATCGACCTTATATTACAGGTTTTCTTCTCACCACTAGCATCCTTCTTAGGCCCCATGATGAAAAAACACAAAACAAAGCACTATTTCAGATGAAAAAAGGCACAAATATGAAGCACAATACAGCACGAGTTTCACATCTATGTTTCCAGTCGGTTAGTGAGTATCGCGCTGACCTCTTGCTCTCAGGAATTATTTTACTCTCAACCAGAGTTTTTGCTTGTGAGCCGGTACAAAAATTTGCATGATATTTTCCTCGTAGCCCAAAAAATTTGTATGCCGAAGCACTCATAACCCGGGGTTCCACCAAATGTTAAAGACATTAAAAAAAACTAAACCACTTAATTTGTGTTTAGCCGGACGGCAGCATGGCTCTGGACAGTGATGAAGGGGAGGAGCCATCTCCTGAAGCGATGGCTCGCTACCTTTCAATGAGACGCCACACTGTGGGAGTTCCAGACCAAAGGTAACCCTTACAAACACCCTCTTATTTTTCTTTAGTCAATGATGGTTACGATTATGGCTTCACATTCATATGTACAGCTTATACCTGTAACTGAACTGACAAGTCTTTAATTTCATGTGACACTTTAAAAATGGGAGATAAAAATGGCTTCGCTAGTGTTAACACATGTTACTAGTATGTGCTATTACTGTTGTGGCATTATTAGCTTTTTAAAGGATACATCTTTCACATCTTGTTTACAATAAAGTTAAATAAACCAAGCTGTCTATATCTGGTGACAGTGAAACAATACAGTGGCTTCAGCTTCTCACTTTGGTAAATCATAAGGGATTAGTCACAAATAAGATCTTAATAACTACTACATAAGCAAGATTCGAGCACTGATTTATTCCTGTCTATTATTTTACTTCTGCCACAGGACGGAGATGCAGGAGGATCTACAGAAACTACCACCTGGTTTCCCTCGTGGCGTCGTGCCCCAGCCACCCTTCCCCCCACTGGCCCCTACCATGGGCCAAATGCACACCCTCATGCCCACACAGAGCCTGCAGCCCACACAGCAGCTGGAATACAAGGTACAACAGCCACTCAAATTAGACTGGACGTTTGGGTTTTCGATTTTGTGTTTTAAAAGAAAAAAACAACCCTGGAAGTTATCAGTAAAGGTGTAGAAGTCTGCATCTTAGTCTATGTAGGGTCCAAATATAAATTTAAAACATATCCACCCCACTCTGACTTCCTGTATCTGCTGATCTTATAGGAGCAGTCATTGTTGCAGCCTCCCACTCTGCAGTTACTCAATGGAATGGGCCCTCTTGGTCGCAGAGCCTCTGATGGTGGGGCTAACATTCAGCTACACGCTCAGCTCCTCAAAAGGCCTCGAGGGCCCTCGCCTCTTGTAACCAGCCCTGTGGGTGTAGGTGTCAGAAATTTTCTTCATGTGTTTTGTATGTGTTTGAACTTCATCTGTTATGAAAAATTAAAGAGTTAACCATGAAACCTTTTGCTTGTCTCAGCACCCTATCCCAGCGGTAGCTCCAGTTGATGAGGAGGGTTCAGATGGCGAGCCAGACCAAGAAGCAGTGCAGAGGTAACCCATGGTGAACAGGTTTTGGTGACCAGTTAAACTGTGCAGAGGTGCTGTCTAAACTGATGACTCTGAAAGGCCCTGACACTGAGACAACAGGATAATGAACAGACTTTAGTCTGTGTGCAGATCTGCTTGTTGAGACACCACATTTCAAAACTGGTGTGCGGGAGGTGTTTATAAAGAATTTCTGAGGACAAGAAAGGGTGGGATAATCGACAGTAGTTTGTATGTACTATTAACTTGGAGGTTGATAGATGAGTAGATTAGGTAGAAGCAGATGAAGGGTCATCACAGTCTTGCTATAAGGAGTTCTGCTTAGAGATCCTGGTCCAGGGTAGGGCTTAACAGCTCATCCTCATCAGACAGCATCTTCTGCAGACTTCGCTGGTGTCCTGGGTTGCTGGGAGTGAGTGCCTCTAGGCTGCTATGCTTTTTCTCGTTGGAGGTGGTCCTTCTGCTTTGGTGCTTACACCATCTCTCTTGCTTTCTCCATCGTGCAAGTGCCTTCTTCCACAGTTCCAAATTTAATCTGCCACCAAATCCAGCCCTCCTATTTATAAAACTCTTTGGCCAAGAGCTTCTTTATCTCTCTCATTTCAGTAAGTGCCAAATTATTCTCCAGACTTTTTCACTCTTTCTGACACAGCTTTGCTAATGCTCAAGCTTGCAAAACCAAAAGGCAACAGTTCCAATCTTATAAATTGGAGGCTGTCGACTTCTGGGATACCCATGAGCTATAACATCCATATATGGTGTAATTTTTACTCTGTTTTACTGATTGGCTAAGATGATATGAATGATGGCACTATTGGCATAAGTGGGAAGGGCGGGCCTTACCCCTGTCTTATTAGCCATTGAGGACAGAGAGCTGACCAGCGCTGCTTCCTGTCTCCCACCCCCGCCCTCCCCCTCCCTGCGGCCCAGGTACCTGGCGAACCGCTCCAAGCGGCACACGACGCATGTGCTCACGAGCACATCGCATGGCGAGCCCTCGGCAGAGTCACAGCGCCCTCAGGGCCCCCGCCAGAGGGGGGGCTGGGCCCTCGACACACACACCCGGTGAGGCGACACGCCCACTCCAAGTTGTATATGCACAAACACACTCACACATTTAATCTGAACCATGACGGTGGGCATCAATGGCCTAACTCTGAACTACACATGCGCAAACGCACACTTGCCCAAACCATTATAATGTTATGCCTTCCACTGAAAGAGAATATTTTTCAAAACTGGTGTTGATGGATGTGGCACATGACAGACTTGTCTAAACATCACCATTAAAACACAATTCAGAACAGCTATATCTTCCCAGCAAACCAGGCGAAGGAAGGTATGCAACAAGACCTAGCTGAGTGTTGTTGTTTGAGTAACCCCAAAAAGAAAGAAATAGATTGATTTTACTTTATATAACTGTTTAGTTTTATGTGATTTGCCCCTGTTGTAGCCTTTTTCTATAGATATCCTTATCTTTTGATTAGTACAGAAGTTGTCATGTATTGCTGGGTCATTTAATTAAATTATTTATCCATTAAGATTTTTATCCATAGTGTTCAAAACATTTTGGCGCCAAAGCAAATGATGAGAGAGATTTCTACACAACTTTGAATAGTTTTACTTTGCATTGCTGTGACCTCCTTATTCTAACAAATGAAATGGCTGCTTTAAGGTTGCTCTGAATGTGGCCTAACAGTTGAATGTTGAAGACAAATGGGATGGAAATGTGGATTTGACAAGTTTGTGATTTTAGTAAGGTACTAAAACCTATTTCTCAGAGAAATGTATCTTTTTAAAGTTGTAACCTGTCCTAAAGTTTGAAAAAATATACCACCCATTTGATATAGTTATGTTCTGTTTGGCTTGGAATTGGGAAATTGCAGCAATATTGGTGCCTCATGTTGCATAAAATTTCAGGGGAGAGGGTGCCTCAGTGGTTCACTCGATAGCCCGCCCTCAACATGGCTCAGGCCTACTGCAGCAGCCTGGGCTCAAATCTGACCTAAGGCCTTTTGCTGCATGTCACTCCCCGTTCTTTCTCTCCCATCTTTCCTCTCTCTTTTCACTGAAACTATTAACTAAAGGGAAAAGGTCAAAAATAAGTCTTTTAAAAAGTCAGGGTCCAATCTGACAGTGTACAGCTTTTTTTTTTAAACTTAAGTTGCTTTTGGTGACATGATTGGCCTGAGAACATTTGATGGTAATTGCAGTTGTAGCATCCAGTCGTGTAGTATTCATTATGACCAATTTTCTTTGCTGCATGTCAACACATACTGGTTGTTTGCATATATATTATCTGCCGAGGACTTTCATCAGCAGCATTCTGTTGTTGTCAAAATAAGTGCATCAGTATATTTAACTCAAACTTCAATTATAACTTAGTGAGGTGTAGTGACTTCTGAAGTGATGTATCCTGTGTTTAAGTCATAAAAAGCTTCACGACAGCAAAACTTGAGTCATTTTGTACAAGTAACCTTTAAGTCAAGTACTGAAATCCCTGCATAAACTGTCAGTTTTGGTGGACAATGTATTTGCAAAATTAAGGCAGGAGCCTTGTTCTTTTTTGTGACTCGCTCGGTAAGTCAGTGTCTGAGGTTTTCAGATTCTGTTTTCTTCAGTCACCATATCAGAGCGGTGTTTGTGTAATTTCGAAGAACTCATGCCTCTCCTTTGTCTATGTCTTTCTCATCTGTGTCTGTATGACTGAATGTTTGTAAATGTGTCCCCGTGCTCGGCCCCCTCGTGTCCCTGTGTTTGTGTGTGGGTTTGCGTACATACGTTTGTTTCTGCTCCCTGTGGTGTTGTCTCCAGATCCAGCTATAAGGACTGTAACACCCTTCATCTCCCCATGGAGCGCTTTTCACCTGTCAGACGGTTCTCTGATGGTGCCGCCACCATCCAGGCTTTCAAGGCTCATCTAGAGAACAGCAGCCTCATTAAGCAACTTAAGCAGGTACATCACTCAACGAAACGCCAGGGGATTTGTGGGGGGAAACGTAAACAAACAGATGGGTGCAATGAACAGAATACAGCTATTGATCAATATCAGCAAGTCAACACTTCCTTCACCAGATGAGCTGAGATTTTCACTTTGCTTTATTTGCTGCTTTTTAAAGCTCCTCTCACTTTTTCTTTGCTTACAGTATAGAAACTGCTGGTTGGTTTAAAGGTGACATAATGAAAATTCAGATTTTCATTTCTTTTTTATTGTAATACTGCATTTTGGGCTCTAAAAGAATGCTAAAATATTAAATATGTATTGAGTGGTGACAGCTGATTTTCATTTAATTTAGTCTCATATCTGTATTTTTGTTGTAAGTCCCTGCCCTCAGTCTGTTCTTGAGGACCATTCGTAGCATCAGGATCATCCTTGACCCTAGCAGGGAATGTATGTGATGGTATCAGTGACACTGATTGAAAAGGGGTATAGGCAGCAGTCAATCATTTACCTTCAAACTAACAAACAAAATACATGTTTGGAAGGAACATGACTCAAAGTATACTTTACATGCTACAATTTACCATCTGTGTCGTATTTTGAAAACCTAAAATGTGCTACCAGTCAAAAGTGGTTCTGTGGTTTTTGTGTATTTTTATTATTTTCAACAAAGCTTTGATGACAGCTTTGCACTCACTCATTAGATTCACAAGGTAGTCATTTCACATGTGTGTTAGGAGTTAATTTTGTTCAATTTCTTGCTGTACATTACACCATCAGTTGTCTTTTGGACAGGAAGGGTGGGTGCAGAGTCAAACGCCTGATTAGTGCTACTTCGACTATTGTATAGATCAATATTAAGGCAGGAAACCGTTAAGAGAGAATACAGTTCATTTTAAGAAATGAAGGTCAGTCAATCTGAAAAATCTCAAGAACTTTGAATGAGTCCTCAAGTGCAGTCGCTAAAACCATCAAAACCTATGATCAAACCAGTTCTCATGAGGACCATCCTAGGAAAGGAAGACCAAGAGCTCCCTCTGCTGCAGAGGATAATTATTAGAATTAACAGCGCCTGAAACCACTATTTTACAGCACCTCAGAGAACATGTGATGGTTTTCCTGGCTGCACTTGGGAACACATTTGCAGTGATTGAGATTTTTCAGATTGACTGAGGTTCATTTCTTGAAGTAATGATTGACTGTCTTTTCTCTTTACTTAACTGTGTTTTTAGTACTATAATATGGATTCGTACAACTCTGTACCCACCCTTCCTCTACACAAGAAAACGTATGATCTAAAGTACATTAAGAAAGAAAGAAATTCAAGGCAAGAAGCTGTGTTCATACTTCTGACTGGTAATGTATTCGAAGAATATGGAGGACCTATAATAACTTCATGTTCATACAATATATCTGTCTCTTTTCAACCAATAGTGCAAGAGATTACAGTACATGCAATTTTGGCTCCTTTTGAAGATCCACACAATGAGTTGAGGCTTTGTGATGCTGCAGTCAGTCAACAAGCAACCACTAACTTGTGGACCAGTGTGTGCTGATTCTGCCTCCTCATGCTCACCCTTATGGTCTGTGCTTGCATTTCATTGCCAACAGAAGCAGTCAAGCTACAATGTAAGGCTAACTATAACTGGAGGACTGCAGTGTTCAGAGGAATATGAGTGTCTTTATTAATCTGTGTTCCACCCGCTTTTGCTCCAGGAGTTCACAGGAGCGTCTTCTCCTAGTCTTAGGGATAAGGTCTTATCCTCTGTCACAGTGACATTATGCTATGAGTAGAGCAGGATTTAAAAGCAGAGGAAGGCAAAAAGGTCACAGCATCACAGACATTAAGTTTACATTGTAAACCACAGTGTTCAAACACAGTAGAATCATTTGGCAGATTAATATAAAAGAAAAACTGGGGAAAATACTCTGAAGTCTCATACCTGCCATCTGGTATCATCTCTGTTCTACTGTCATTCCTGCAGATAAATATACTGTAGTGTATGTTATTCCACACAGTGCACATCAAACTACAAATTGCGGTCGCATTGATGTATGGTCAAACATTGTCATCTCAGTCTCATCCTTGTTTCTTCTCTCTTCTACTTCTGGCTTCCAGAGAGAACGGACGCATTTCTATCTGCTCCTGTCCCCGTTTCCCTGCTTGCTATGTCTGTCTGCGTGTTTTTTGTGCTCATTCTCTGCCGGAGTCTCTGCCCTAAAAAACTCAAAACAACATGGAATTGACAAACTGGACCTCCAATGAAATTGACACGCAAGAGACGGGTTGAGGGGAACTCAGGGTCCTCTGAGGACAGCAGCTGCTGGACATGTAGGAATCAGTGGATGCACGGGAACTTGTGTGTCTTTTGAGTCGCTGTCCACTGGGGATGTGATGGATATTTATTTATTCGGAACCATGATAACAGGATTTATGCTGATTGGTGTGGGTGTTTTTCCTGGTTATCGACATAAAGAACGGACAGAGCTGTTTAGAGCACAATAAAGCTTTGTCTCAAATTATTCAGTTGTGAAGAGAATCTGGCAGCACAAACATGGACGATTTCTGAGCTAAAATCGAATGAGTGGGTAACAACACGGAGGTTCTGGGGTCTCTTCACAGAAATGATCTTTGAAGTCTAGTACATAAAATATATATTAAATTGGAGTATTGAGGAGATGAAATTCTTGTCTGCCTCTGAAAAGCGACTGGCCTTATCTTTGTTTTGTCTTTTCGGATCCCTAATGGCCTTGGAACAGGCTGTGTGTAATCTCCCCCTGGGAGCAGATTCTGCTCGAAGAATGTGCTGCTTCACCCTCCCCTGCTTTCATAAACATTCTGATTGAAAGCTTTATGAACTTTTCTAAAGGACATGTTGCCACCAGGGTGAGGCATCATGGCACTTAACATCTGATGATTGCACTGGGGAGAGGAGGCTTGAGGCTTGATGCTTGACTGTGTCAAGGTAAACTTTTATATGGACACACGTGGCCATGATAACCACCATGGAATTTAAGATCTGGACAGTTTGCATTGAGGAAGGATTCTTGACTTTCTATCAGAACTGATAACACACAATGCATCCATTGATCAAATGCACATTTTACATACACACCTCAAATGTCTCTGACCTTGCTTTGTTAATGTGTAGGAACCGTCTGCTAAATGTGCAATAAGGTTTTTTTTTCTATGTTCTATAATTTTGCTCACCTTTTTGAGCCCAATTCTGGAAACTGTGCTTTCTTCTCTCTCTTCTTAGTGTACCCTACACCCACCCCCACTTTTCACCCCAACTGTGGCTGTGCGCATGTTCGCTGCGGCCCGCTCCCGCTTGGTGGGAGGAAATAATTTTGTTGTTGATGGAAACATTGACAATGACAATAAAAGCTATTCTGATTCTTGTCTAAGCCACATACACACACATCAGCATATTGACTGACGGGTGCCAGTGACGAATGATCATCACCTGTGCTCAAGATTATTTCAGACATTTCTATGATTGATTTTGTGTGCATTCAAGTATAGTGTGATGACAGACTTTGAAGGATCCTTTCTACACGTGGCATGAAGGGTTGACAGAGATGTGGCAGCTCTTTTTCAGAAGCAAAAACATGTTCAAGTTGTACCTCATTATTATTCTAGATATCTCACTTTAAAATCAAGTGCATTCAAATGCAGTGTTTGACCTCAGAAAACCTCCAGTGTCATGAGATTTCCTTTCCCGGTGAGACATATGCGTAGTGAGAAGGGTAATCAGTGCTCCCTCTTTGAGGTGAGACCTTGGAATTATTATTATTTTGAAGTGTTAAAAGCAGGTAATATGCACAGAGGATTTTTTAATGACTTTGCAACCCTCCAGACTAACTTTTGGACCGAGGAACAAATGCACTTCCAACCTGAAAAAGTTGGGCACACAGGACAAAACTGTGGTCCTACAAAGTACCATGATACTTTTCTGAATATTTGTTATAAAAAGTGTTAGATAAACAACTAAACACAAAAAAGGGGTTTTATTGGCTTCTCAATCCCTCTTTTCTATGGCATCCAGTAGAGGTCAACTGAACTGCAGCCGGGTCACTCAGACAGTTGCAATATTCATAACATTTCTACACCAACTGAACAAACTTGACAATCTAACTCATACGATCTGAAATCCGACTTACTCTACTACCATACAGTACAGATCCTACCTCGCTGGCTTTCACGGAAACATATTACCCAATCAAAAGAAATATATTCCTTGCCTAAAAACATTAGTTACACAACTGCTACCATTATTGATTTAAAATTGAAAACTAATTGATTTTAAGAATGTATGACAGAAGGAAATGCATGAGCATTTGAACCACATCATGACCTTACTCTTTCCCCTCCTTTACTAAAAGCCATCAAATATGGAAGAGACATGCCTTCAACCTCAGCACATTGACAGGATGACCCTCCTTCAGAATGCACGCATTAGTGATGGACCATACCACATTTTTAAGATTTTATACAATACTAATTACTTTTTTGGGAAATTAAGTCGATGCCAATACTGATAATTTCTTATTGGTGATTTTATTTCAATCAAAATATTACTGCCAAAGACAATAATATGGCCATTTATCAACTTTAATGTTGCAAAAATTGCATTTAAAATATATTTTTATATTTTAAAACATTTTTAATTAACACAGTAGACTTTTTTTATTCTGAGACAGAAATATTAGCTTCAGTCATTTATTTTCATGGTACGAAAAATATGATACTGTACTGTATTTGAATTCTCTCTGAAGAAATGTTAAAACAACAACTGTTAAGATGACACTGTGATCATTATATTTGTGCACTTAGGGACAGACAGACACAGTACAAATACCTGCACTATATTTTGTCCTACTACTGCATTGGCCATACGTGTGCGACTGATGTCAGAAGACTGAAGGATTACACATTTAACAACTGTGCCTGATAAGGGATCACAGGCTACATGATTGGGTCTGCCATGGAGGTTTCTAGCACTTTGGACACAAATTTAAATCAAGAATACACAAGAGTCACTGATATGGGTTAAAAACAGATACAGTATGTTGTTACATATGTAAGAATAAATGAGACAACAGACGTGCACGTGTCTAAACCTTGCCCCCTGCTGTCTGCCTCAACAAAAGACTTTTTCCACATACAGGTTCTGGGTTTTCCATAATAGTCTTACTGTCAGTTAATTGGATGCTGGTTTTATGAAACTGGGTAGGGGTATTTTTAGGATGCTTTTTGTTGACCTTTTAAAGATGACTGGTTTTAACTTTAACAGACAAAACTGAGCAGGGGTAATATTAGGAAGGCGGCCTCCCAGGCTCCTAGGTTGTTGATGGAGGCTAGATAGCAGAGAGCAGGTGTTTACAATTTTAAAATGAGAAACCAATTACATCACTTTCTTTGTCAGGTCAAACCAACTGAGCACATCAAACTCTGGATAGAGCAACCGTTTCTATAAGAGCCACACTTTAAAGAATAAATAAACATGGACAACTATCTGCTCACTGTTGCAGTTGTTTTACACTTTGATCATGCTCTACAGATTTATGTTTTGAGGTCCTCTTGATAAAGAACTTGATATTGTTAGTCTGCTTAGGAAATAAAAAATATTACATTTGACAGACTGTACATCACAGTTAAATATTCAAAAAACATTTTGAACGTAGACATTGATTTGATGTCCTGAATTAGCCTGAAAGGTGAAGTGGAATCCTTTTTAAGAGTAGACTGAACATTATCTGTTTTGTTGAACTAACTGAAGTGTATTTTTTCTTTATCATGTATTATGATTGTAACCATGCCTGGTTGCTTCCTCTAGGAGTGTGAGCAGCTTCAGAAAATGTATGCTGCCCAGCAGGATGAAAAACTCTTGGAACACACTCAGCAGCAGCATGTCCTCTACCAGCAAGAGCAACAAATCCTCCACCAGCAAATCCAGGTAGCAGACACAATGCTATCATTACCTACTATAACCCCAAAGTCTATGCATTCTGGTCACTGGAAGCACCATGCCATTAAAATGATTACCTTTACACCCTTATTTCTTCATTGGAAACATTGACTATGGCAGTTTTACGGCTGGCTCAGACTTGGTGCCTCTTTATAGTAGCCATTAGGGACCAAAAGAACCAAAAAATAACCAAGAAAGCTAGTTTCAGAGCAGTGTCAACACTGTGTCCCTGTGTAGAGCGCTAATAGCATGTAGCCTGCTATGACTGGGTAGTAAAATTTATATATACAGTGGTGCCTCGGATAACGACGATAATTTGTTCCAGGGTCACGGCCTGTATCCGAATCAGTTGTTATCCGATGCGACTTTTTCCATAAAAATACATGTAAAATCAATTAATCTGTTCTGGACCCA
>JAQQAE010009827.1:0-14399 GCA_029823295.1 Pseudamia nigra
CCAATGATTCGCATATTTGATCTGGCATAGGTTTTTTACGTCGGATGCCCTTCCTGACACAACCCTCACAACTAGGGGCAGTTGGAGTAGCCAATTAACCGACTACATGTTTTTGGCTGTGAGAGGAAGCCGGAGTACCTGGAGAGAACCCATACAGGGAGAACATGCAAACTTCACACAGATTTGTTGATAATGTTTATTATTTTTTGTTCATTTTCTTATTTTTGGTTAATTTTTGATCATTTTATTTCTTCCATTGTTTAATCTTGTTCATTTTCTTGATTATTTTGTTTTATCTGTAGATTATATGCATTAGTTTTGTTTTAACAATTGTTCATTACATTGTTAATTTTTTTCTTCTTTTTGATTTAGTGCTAATTTTATCTTTTTGATTTATTTTGATGTGTTACTTCCATCACTGGACAAAACCACAGGAGCCACTGGAGAGGGGCCATGGAGCTGCAGACTTCTGGCATAAAGGTTAAGTAAAGCAGTGTACAAGGTATTTTTAATCTTGTAGAGGTTGTCTATAGTAATTAAAAGGCTAAGTTTCACTCTATTTTACTGTATAGTTTGAATTATCTGCTAATGTAGCACAATTCAGGCAGACTTCCTTTGTAGTTTGCTGCAGTTTATTACATCTACACAATGATAGATAAAGTGTGAAGCTGTTTCAAGGTGTGTTGATAAGTAGCTGTCAGCCTCTCAGACAGTAGTATTTTCTGCTGCCATGTGGTAATGCTTCTTAATGATGCACTGGAGTTAAACAATAAATGTGATGTGGTGTTTATGGTATCCAATGGTGATGTTAGATGGCCATTACAGTATATTGTCCCATAACCATGACAGTTTCCCTGCTGAGCTGCCAAATTGTTTCCTGTGGCTATGTGTATGTGCGCACGCATGGGTGCATGTGTTTGCATGTGGGTGCGAACAATAACCGCACTGATCTTGTGAAGCCAGCTGCTAGGTGTGTCTTCCATCAGCTTCCCAAATGGAAGGATGCACAGGCCCATTCGAGAAAAGAGAAGAGAAGAATAATTGAGCAACAACAGGACATCAGAGGCAACACACACCATGGTTTCTGTCCTGAACCACTGGCCTAAAGAAGCTCTGTTCCTACACAGAAGAGAAATAATATTGAGAATCATTGTAGTTTAGGCTCCAGAGTCATTTTGCTGTCACCCATCATGCAGTAACTGATTTCTTTCTCATCTGGGTTCATATAATCAGGTTGACACTCATTCATGTTGCATACTCTTCTCCTCAGTGCTCCTCTGTACCACTATATGCTTTTCAATTTAACACTCTCCACTGTCAGCATGTAGATGTAATCTTTGTGTTTTTATGAAACTGCATTCAAATTTTAATCTCTGCAAGGTCACAGGTTTGCATAGTTTGAAGCTTAAAGGTTATGCTTTGACCTTTGAAGTGGAATCTGATTTACATGATCTAACCTCTAAGTCTGTTTACTGTTTGGGGCTTATAATAGCACATAGTCTTTCTTCTTCAGTAGTTGTAGAAGCATTATCTAAAAAATAATTTGCAGAAGGCATAAGATGTGCTTGGGAGCTTCAGAGCAGGTGTTAAATGGAGTTTTTGTCACCCTGTCCGATCTGAATTCATGTCACGATGAGACGAAGTGTCTGAACCTGACACTTAATACACCAAGAAATCAGTCTTAATCAGCAGGATACCTGTTTGTCACTATAGCACCTCCTGTGGGTCGGGTACATTGTGTTATTAGTAATCAGGGAATTTCCATTCCATCACCAATTTTCTGATTTCATTGCTTATTTATGATACTCTCCCTCCCTCTTGCACTGTCTTCTCGCTGTATTCTCTTCTTCCCTCCATAAATTCCATGGCAGCTATTAATAATGAAAGACTGACTGTGTAAAATGCCAGTCCCATGCACATCACTGAAATGTCCCTTTGTAGAAAGCTAATGTTGACAAATGACTGGGAGCATAAGGCATTTGAACACACTGTTAACCTCTGAAATGTCATTGAGCTTGTGTGTGTTTATGCACGTGTGTTTTTTGTATCTGTCTATAAAATGTTATTAGGATCTTTGTGGTTGCTATTAACCTTCATTGACCTTCCTTATATTTCAGTCTTGTCGTTCTGTTTGCTTTTTCTTCAAATGTCATCACATATCACAATGACCTCTCTCTCACACACAAACCTAGATACATCCATGGTCACATATACTGAGTCAGTCCGGAAGATAAGACGAGGAAGCTGCTGCACTCTGTCTAGGGATGAAGGCTCTAATTGGCTGCTTAACTACAGATTTTATTACACCCGCACGCTGTGCCCCTGGGCAGGTTTGGTCTTTTGTCATTGTTAATGAATAGTACAGTGTTAAAGAGATAAAACTAAACCAGACTCATTAAATTGGGTGTGTGAGTCAAACAGAGTGAGTGAAAGTGAGTGAATAAGAGTCTGCAGGTTAGTGAGCTGCCTCATTACCTTGCCATGGAGAATCATGTTAGCACTGTAAGGAGTAGTGGATAAAATATCAGCTTATCTGCATGTACTACAGTACATAATCAATGCACGCATGTACCTTTATGTCGAAAGGAAGGTGTATGTATCTGTGTTTATGAATGAATATCCGCATTTTGTTTCCTGCCGTCTCATTGTACATTTATCTTAACATGCTGCATGTTAGTGTCTGTAAGAATAGTGAGTCAGTGTTTACTTGCCTTATCATTCTGTAGCTCCTGATTAAAATTGCTTGTGGTTTCGTCCTTCTTTTCTCGACTCACCTGTTGGCTTTTTTCTGCTTTTGTTTTTTTCACCTCCTGCCTTCTTTGTGTATACATTTTCTTTCTTAAGAATATCATCCTGTTGAAATCATGCTCATAGTTTATTTAAGCATCCTACGTAAATATGATTATGGGACTTGGCTAATGAAACGAAAGACCTCGAATTATTGTTGTATTTCAGTGACATGGCGCAGCATGGTAAACTTTTTTTTGAACAAATATCACACCATGCAAGCCATTCATTTTTCACATGCAATTTATGTGCCCGTTTCATGGGTACTCGATACAAATTTAGGTATAGAAACAACTTGGTTAGGGTTAAGGTTGTGTACCATTTGAAAATGATCAATGGCATTAAAGGCACTTTTAATGTCATTACATTAACTCTTAGATTTTTTTCTCTTCTGGAGAGGGCAGATGTATTTCTCCTCTTCTCCTCTCCCGAAGGTTTCCCGGCTTGCTAGTGTCCTGTCTCATCTGTCTGGTTTTTTTTTTTTAGCATTATCCGCATTGCTCTCTAAACCTAAATCACCATGGAATTGATCAGCTGGAACCTCAACGCAATTGACACCCTTTTTCGACTACAAAAACTGTCCTAATGGGACGTATGCTGCGGGGTACATTAGAGATTCCTGGGATCAGTGGAAATTAATCTGCCTTGCACCCTTGTTGTTGGAGGATATTGAAGACTTATTCGGAACTATGATAACAGGACTTCTGCTGATTGGATTGGGCGTTGCCCTTGGGTATCGGTCGGTTAAGAAGATGGCGGGAGCTGTTCAAAGCCCCCAGAAGCCACCCGTGATGACTGATGTATTGGGCAGAGCAATCAGTACTCAGCAAGGGACGATTTCTGATATGAATCGAAGTCTGGTTACCAACACGGAGTTGCTGATGGCTCTACAAGGTGCTGGACAACTCGTGAGGGTCAGAAATGCACAACTTGGACAACTGGCTCAGATGAACTCATAAAGGGGGAAATTACTTATCTGCCCTCGAGGAAAAGAATGCATATCATCTTCTATTTTGGCTCCTTTACACTGCTGGCATCGACCAAGGTCAAGCAGCTGCAAATTCCCCTGAGAGCAACGAGGATTAGTGCTCTCAACTCCCCAGTATCCACCCCCTCTCCTCACAGCCTCCTGACGAAGATATGAGATGAGCTACTTGAAGTTCGCGTCTCCATGGCAACAGCCAAGTTATCGTGTAAAAACTGGGCGAACTGAGACGCATTGGCTGGGGGGAGGTCTCGAGGACTCACTGGGCTTATATCACATACACGCACCCAAGGACATGCATGATGATTAAACACACACATTACCAACGCCCTCTGTAAGCCTTGTAAATGAATGTCATGATGCAACTGTATGCTAAATGTCTGCTGAGGTTTTTTTCTGTGTGCTCATAATTGTGCTCCCCCTGGAGCTTAGTTCTGGGGACTGTGGTTTTTTCCCTCTTCTAACCCACTGTTGCCTTCCCCCACTTTCTCTCCCCCTATTCAAAATGGCGGCGCGACCCATGTTGCTGCAGCCTCTCCTCAACGGAATTCATTTTTTCTGTCCTGCTTGCAGTTGGACAAATAAAGCATTCCATTTTCCATTAACTCTTAAATCAAACAAAATGCTTTTAATACATTCATATAATAAATAAAACCTAACATAACTATAATAAATTTAATGTTCTAACAAGTGTAAACACTGATTGTGCTGTCAACCATCATGTCCCCATCTCTGTGGTTGAGGAAACCCTCACCACTAATGCATTTGGTTCTGTTATGTCAGCTCCTAACATGGAGTATTCCTGTGCTTTTAGCTGCATATCCTCTTCATGTTTCATTTAGTCTGATGTGTTTCTACCTTTGTATGCAAGTTCTTTCAGTCTCTTACTGCACATCACGGTGTTGCTTTCTGCCACCCTAGTGAAGTAAAGACATACTTCAAACCACTTTCCAGATTGTAAATGTTCCAGCTGTCAACACTTGACAATTGGAACATTTAGAAATCTAGAGGTAAACAAAATAAATGTAATATTGATATTTATAAGTATTTATTATTGATCTGGTCTTGTTGCATGTTTCATACAACTAGTATGTCAACATAATAAAAGAACTAGAGAAAAAGGCAAAGAAATTTATGCAACACAAAGGTCTACATTCCACTTTTGAAAACAAATCAACATGGTGCTGTTTTATCTGTAACTGTATGTTAGTGGAGCAATAAATTCATTACTAAATATGATGAATTATGATCAGTTATAGTTCACAAATTGAAATGAGTTACAGTGCAACAGATGACAGAAGCATATCTGAGGATTGGACATTGCGATAAAGTTATAAATAAAGTCCAAATTATAATGTATGAACATGATTACAGTACTAGTAATGATCATTGTTATAAGCATGACAACAAACCTCAACTAACCTGTCATTTTTTGTGTTCTTTGTGTTTTTTTATACCAAATTCTATTTCTGACATTTACCAGACTATAAAAAGAAATGACAGCAACTGAAATTTGGCACATTTTTGCTATATGTGCTGTATTGTAGAATTTTTCCTCCTGCTTCTTCAGTGTTTCTTGTTGGTTTTGTCTTATCTGTACGTTTTGTCTTCTTTCCATATACAATGCATCTAGTTTTCTATATTCCTGTCTAGTTTGCTAATTGTCTTTTTCACTCCTGCTTCTCCTACCGTCTGCCTTTGTTCACAGTCCTGCTATTGGTTGTTAATAAACACATTTTCAGATCACCTGATCTCTATTTAAACATCTTTGTCTATATTCTATTAAACTTCATTTTTCCACATGATTTGTGTCCTGAGCTGCCTGAGCTTTTAAGTCACTTCCTGTCAGGCTAAAGCTGACGCATCCACTGATGTGTAAATGTAGGTTTCAGAACATCAGAAGATGCTGTTCTCCTTTGTTGTACGAGGCAGACAGATGTATGTTTGACACAGGTGTAAGGTTTAACCTGTGTTGTGTACTCTTGTTTGTATGTTTATATACATGAGCTTGTTATATCCTGTGTGTGTGTGTGTGTGTGTGCGTGTGTGCGTATGTGTGCTCACAGGCTTTGCTCTCTTATCTACTGTGTTACACAGGAACTAAACCAACACAGAACCGGAAACCTTATCGTTTCAAACACCACCACACTGTTTATTCAGGCAGATACACACACCTTCACTTTCCGTTTTGGTATATTCATTCAGTGTAATGAGAGGAAACATGGAGTTTACTCTAAGATGGATACATGTGTACATGTGTGCTCGAACCCCCGTATTGTCAACAGTGTGAGAACACGACATGTACTGTAATACATAATACATTACATGTGGGCAGTTCATGCATAAAAGTGGTTTAAGGTCAGAGTGAATGTGTGAAAACATAATTATTGCTTGGAGCAAGATTACATGGGTAGTGTTTGCATTTACATCAATATTGTGCGGGCTTAATTTCTGTTTATATAATTTACGTAAATAGGATAACGGAGTGAAATCAATGAACACATGGAAAATGAATGACTATGGCTTTGAAACTCCACAGCAGACTGACCCTGAATAATCTCTGTGTCCTGGTTAGACACATTTCATCCATGTTCCTTAATTCAGAATGATTTTGACATTCACATTGTACTCTTCCATGCTGTTTATTCATTGGACTGTCACATATTGACCCCTGAGTTTGAACACTGTAGCCTGTGGGGGAAACCTAGTGTAACCACTTTCTACTGTGTCCACGTGGCCTTTTCCATGCTGGGACTGAACTATCTGACGTATGATGCAATGTTATTACTGCCTTTTATGGCTGGAGACAATGTAGAGGTAAAGTCTTAGAGTGATTTTTGTGGTCAGCATCAGAGTTTTGAATTTCAGTTTGAGTTGAGTTGCTTTGTTATCACGGAAAATGTACAAAATCACCAAAATTATCAGCAAAAATGAATAAAAACCCCCAGAGCACTTAAAAAACAAAAGTTATCAAGTTTATATTACCAAAAATTTTTACAAATGATCAACAAAATGAGTAAAATAATGAAAATATCACCAAAATAAAGTCAGTTTAAGACAAAAGATCAAAATTAACAAAATTATTAAAAAACAAGCAAAAAAAAAAATCTCCAAAATGAAAAATATCCTCAAAATGATGGTCCAAATAAACAGAAAATCCCAAAGTTTAAGCCAACGAAACAAAAACGAACCAAAAAACATAGAATGATCAGCAAATCAAACAAAAGTATAACAAAAATCAAGATATGAACAAAATAAGCTAAACTTAGCAGAAAAATCAACAAAATTAGCAAAAAATGACAAGCAAAATAGCACATTTGAAGAAAAAAGATCAAGATTAAGAAAAAAATTTACAAAAAAGCAAAAGTTAGCAAAATAATGAATTAAATATAACCAAATTCAGAAAAATGAGCAGAAATATCTACAAAATGGGCAAAACTGAAACAGTAATCAACAAAGTATCAGCTATATTAGAGCCACAGGTAATATAGCCTTAACCACCACCTTCTGACCACATGACCATGACCTTTTCCTTTGAGGGTCACAGCATATTTGGAATCAGCATAGTCAATAACTCAGACATTTTCAACCTCGCTCCAGAGCTAGAACTATATGTAGGTCAAAGTGCAATAATTGCAGACCTTACTGATCTTCAGTGTCAAAGTCTTTTAATGAGTGATCACATATTAAAATTTGGTGTCTCTAGCTATAGTAGTTTCAGTAATATAGGTCAAAATAGGTTTTTGAAAATATTAATGTTGTGACCTAATTAATATACAAATCAGATGGTGGTTGCCATGGTAACCTTTCTCCCTACCCTGACTACCTATGCGCCAAGTTTGGTTAGTTTTGGCTCAGGACTGTGGAGATACAGAGCTGAATGTTCAGGTGCACACACAAATGGAGTTCTCCACTATGTGCTCTCAACTAATGGTTACTCATAGACTAAGTTGCAGGAGGAAACTGAGGAGCATCAGGTTTCTGCAGGAAGTGCACAGTATTATAGCTGTCATCTCTGCTGTAGTAGTCTTGCGCCCACCCACACACACACACACACACACACAGATGATCTTTGGTAAGATGTGAGACAGCTACATGACACCAGGAACTCTGTGACTGGACATTTTTCTGTTACTATAAAATAGCTGTCAGTGAATGCGTGTTGCCCTCCTGCCCACTGCTTCCACAGTGAAACCGCAAAGACAATAACATCACCATCACAATATTACGTTGCATTACATTTCAAAGTTTACAATTGGGCTGCACCATTTGGTGAGAAAATCATATTGTGACTATTACAATACTGTGATTATGATTCTGTTTGCTTATTTTCAAAGGAAAAAACAAACATGCATGAAAAATGTAACAGCTTAAAGAAATACCAGTTGAGGCAGGATGATCTTGACTGATTTAAACATGTTTATAAGAGCTTCTGTACATTTTTACTTCGGCAGTGACTCTGCTCAAGAGATGCTCTGGGCCAATCTGCCGATTTACTGTACACCTCAGTGCCTGGTGTCATGGTTTTTATGACAAAATTATAGTACAGAAGAAATATACTTTGGAGTCTGTCATATAATTGTTATCCATTAATCTTAATTTAGGAGGAGGTTGGGGAGGTAGAGGAGATTATTTTTTGGCTTTATGGGCGATCGATGGTCATGTGAATGCAGCGGCATAGCAGAATGAATGAACTCAGCCATATTTAAAGGTGCAGCTGATTACTGGTGTGTAAGGCAAGGATGACAGTAATTGGACAGACTTCTGCACCTACCTGAACCAGAGACAGGCTTAATTTATTATATTTTTTTAGAAATTACCATTATGAAACAGAGGTTGTGTTTTTCCAATTCAGCACATTAGATGGCCCTAATAACCCATAAACGTGGACCTTCCTATGATTATATATTCACTTTGCAATTATATAATTGCACACACTAATTGACAGACGATTGTAATGTAGTTAACTGTCCAGCCCATTTTACAGTGGATATGACTGGAAACTGTCTGCAGAGAAAAGAGGATAGCTTGGGCTGCTCTTCAGCATGGTGGGCTACCGAGAGGTGATAAAATACATAAAAATCCTCAAAACATGGCAATTCCCCCAAATCTCTGATGTACAGGGTCATGAGGATCATGATAGACAGTTTCAGGAAAGATTAATTAATTGACTGAGAAAATAATTGGCAGTATAATAGATAATAAGAATAATTATTAGCTTAATGGCACATTTCATTTGAGGAAGCTTTTCGGGTCATTAATTGTGTCCTTTCATTGATTAATACAGTAATTCTTCCTTGTTAGAGATTTTCCATTTCAGAAGTGAAGCGCTCATGCTGAGGGTTTCTCATGTTTGGAAATTTGTCTTCATTTATAATACCCTGCCTGGCCAAAAAAAAAAGTTGCCACCAAAAAGAAAAAGGTCACACACTCTAATACAGTATTTCATTGGACGCCTTTAGCTTTGATTACAGCACGCATTCGTTGTGGCATTGTTTTGATAAGCATCTGCAATATCACAAGATTTATTTCCATCCAGTGTTGCATTAATTTTTCACCAAGATCTTGCACTGATCATGGTAGAGTCTGACCGCTGCGCACAGCCTTCTCCAGCACATCCCAAAGATTCTCAATGGGGTTAAGGTCTGGACTCTGTGGTGGCCAATCCATGTGTGAAAATAATGTCTCATGCTCCCTGAACCACTTTTTCACAATTTGAGCACAATAAATCTTGGCATTGTCATCTTTGAATATGCCCATGTCATCAGGGAAATAAAAATCCATTGATGGAATAACCTGGTCATTCAGTATATTCAGGTCATCAGCTGACCTCATTCTTTGAGCAACCTGACCAACTGCAGCAACCGCACATCATAGCACTGCCCCCACAGGCTTGTACAGTAGGTACTAGGCATGATGGGTGCATCACTTCATCTTCCTGTCTTCTTACCCTGATGCACCCATCACTCTGGAACAGGGTCAATCTGGACTCATCAGACCACATGTCCTTCTTCCATTGCTCCAGAGTCCAATCTTTATGCTCCCTAGCAAATTGTAGCCTTTTTTCTGGTTAGCCTCACTGATTAGTGGTTTTCTTGAGGCTACACAGCTGTTCAGTCCCAATCCCTTGAGTTCCCTTTGCATTGTGCGTGTGGAAATGCTCTTACTGTATTTGCTTAGTTAAATCCAGGTGACAATTTTTTTTTCTGGCCAGGCAGTGTATATGCATGTGTACGTATGAAGGGGATTAAATGAGGAAATTGACAAGAGAGGGCAAGGAAGAGAGAATTGAAAAAGCCAAGCAGAGAAAAGAGAGTGGAGAAAAGATAAGCTGAGAAAAGGAGAGAAAGTTTCTCTGGCTTTGAGAATGAATTTGGGAGGACTCTTTATCAGCCTCTTCACACACTTTGAGGCACAAACAAAGTCCTGGTAGTCACACATTTATATGTTGGCATTTACATGTCAGAGTACATCCACACAGACACTCATTTCAAAACTAATTTCACCTCATTCATCACTTAGTTTGAAGAGGAATGACAGTTAAATGTCTTTTCCTGCATCCCTGACTCAGAAACTTTGGCAGTTTGGAAGATGAAACGGCCTTTGTGCAGAGGAGTTAAACGTATAAGCCATTTTCTACATTTTCATGTTTAACCCTTTCATGCATATGTACATTGAGGCATGTCGGTTTAGTGAAATAGTCATAATTATGCTTTACTCACTATTCGATAATGTATAAAACAAAATCATGAACCAACCACATAATTTGAATAGTGTTTTTGTACTACAGTGGTCTTATAGTGGCTGTTGCCAATGCTATGGCTTTAATTTGTGTGAATAATTACACCGCCCACCAATGGTAAAATACAGAAACTCAGCAAAGTAAAATACACAAAATTACTAAAAAGTGTTGTTTGTGTTGTTTTTGTTAATTCATTTAGGGCATTTTCTTGAATGTTTGGTTTATTTTTGTTCGTTTATCTTCATTTTGCATCTTTTTTTTGTTCCGCACTTTGCAAACTCTTGATTGCTTTGCTCATGTCCTTTATTTTTCTTCTTTTTTTAAATTTTTCTACTTTTTGCATCTAATTTATTACATTTTCGTGAATGGATTGTTCATTTTGCCTCTTGCATTGTCTATTTTTCTTCTGGTTTTGTTTACAATTTCTTCATTTTTTTGATTGTTCTGATCATTTATCTTCTGACATTGCTCACTTTTATTTATTTTCCATACTTTTTGTACCTTTTGCTTCTTATGTTGTTCCTTTTTCTGATTATTTTGTGAATTTTAAGTAAAAAACCACTGGTTTGTTGCCATTTGCATTGCTTTTTGCCTTGATTTTATACTTACTGCAAATTTAATGCCACCTCGTTACTGTTGGCCTTTGTAGGGCAGTGTAGTGAACCCTATGCATTAACTTCAAATCAGCTGTTGGCACCACAGGGAAGAATTAGCCACATTTAAACAGTGTCAAGTTGTGTTTTTGTAGGTGTTACAGTAAATACACTTAGGTCAAAGAAATGTAAATTGAAATTAGATGGAGTTCAAATAAAAATTAATTTATGTCTAGACAACACATTGTTTAATATGGTACAAGACAGAATTTATGTCCTATAAATCAGATTTATATTCAGTTTTTTGCCTCCATTTCCATCGGAACGACAAAAAACAACAGTGCTGATTATGTTCTTGTGCCGTTATGTAAAAAGCAACTTTCTATGGCTATAGTTTGCTCTAATTTGACAAACTTTTTCTCGTAGTATGTTCTGTAACATTCCTAATAAAGTAACATTTCTGTTTTTGCATTGACAGTCAACCAGACATTTGATGGAATATGAGTGTCAGTGATGGGAGGGACAGATTTATGATCCAGAAACTAAGCTGAAACTGTGCATCTCTTGAACTTGCATACTTTTTGAGCAGCAGGGCGTCTGTTTCTTGGAATTTAAAAAGTTGTACTGTATGTTCTCAGATATGGCAGCTGAGAATGAGAGCAAAGCACAAACCACTGACTTCGACATGTCTCTGTCAGAGTCGGAGAAAACTGGCATCAAATTTTTCCTCCAGTGTCTAATCATCAAAAAGTGTTTTATTCTGAGTACATAACAGATCTGAATACACCAGCCTTTGTTGTCTTGGGTTTAATGATGACACGGGTAACTAAAATTCTTTCTCCACTGGAACTCCTTTAGAGAGCTTTCTCTCTTATGTTTCCTTTCTGTCGACTCAGCTCATCTGTCTGTCAGTCAATCTGTCTGCCTGCCAGTTTTCTCTGTGAAAACAAAGGTTCATATCTGGCTTAAAGAATATATGACAACCATTTTTAGAACAGAGTCCAGAGCCATGATCTGAATCCCACATGTTCTCACCCCTCATTAAACATAGGCTGGTTACAGCTGAACCGTTTTCTCTAATTTGACACTGGATGTTTATGACACTGTGGTGGCCTCTGCAGATTTCTATGCCAATGTGTGCTGGGCGGGGGTCAGCACAGATAGAGACCGAAACAGAGTGAATAAACTGGTTAAGAGCGCCGGCTCTGTCCTGGGCTGCCCACTGTACCCCATCAAGGAGGTGGCGGACAGAAGGATGTTAGCCAAGCTGACATCCATCATGAACAACACCTCCCATCCACTGCACCACACTGGGGAGGCCCTGAGCAGCTCCTCCAGCTGCAGACTGTTACATCCACAGTGCAGGAAGGAGCGTTACTACAGGTCATTCCTCTCTACAGCCATCATACTGTACAACTCCACACAGTGAGTCATATGGACAATATACACTCCATACTCATAAAACATCCACATACTCAGCCACTCATATTCATAGGACAGTACTACTGTTGCTCAGTTCGGCTGTGCAATTGCAAATATAAGTCTGTTTTTCTTCTGCATTTCAATCATTGCATTGTGTAAATAATCCCATCTGTAAATGATCACGTGCAATTTGTACATTTCATCTTGAGTGCAATATTCCCTCTTTGATGCCACTTATTTATTTATTTATTTATTTTATTCTCATTTTGTCTGTGTAGATGTGGCGTAATTCACTGCACTTGCATGTGTGCACTGTTATTTATTCTCTGTGTCAATGCTATATTCTGCTGTTACAAGATAATTTTTCCAGAATGGGATAAATAAAGTTCATTTTATCTTAATTTAGAGGCTGAAGCTGTTGTGTGATTGCTTTGGTTGTTCACAAATTAAACACTGCAATTAAATTATTACAGTATATTTTGACAAATACTATAAGAAATCCACAAAAACTGCTCCAATGAAGTAAAGGCTGGTTCACTTTTTCTCAGCTGTGCATTCATCTGTAAGAACTGGAGAGTTACTGTACCTATGACTATTTTTTAATGAATGAAACATAAATGTCTGTACTGTTATGTACAGCAAAGCATCTATATATATAGGGTCATCCACACTAATCACACCAACTATAACAATAACTGCTATACATTTTTTTTAGGTGAGTGACAGTCCTTATATTGTGGATTATGTAGATTACATCTATAATTTTTTATGCAATTTTTGAGATGCATGGAAGCATTTTGTGGTGAAGACTTTGTGAACCCTGTGCTGATATATTGACTGCAACATGCTTACTGAAGTACATATCCTTCATGATAGTAATGCCATGCTGATAACACGTAACCAGCTCTGCTTCTGATCTGTTTTGTAACTTACTATATTATTGTGTTTATACTTCAGCTGCTTCAACAAAACAATTTCCCAGTTTGGGATCAGTAAGTCACATCTTCATCTAATGACTTTATTCCTTTCTTTCTGCTCTGTGAACCTTTGCATTTAAGGTAAGAAAGTTCTGTTCATTTTAAATTTGCATCATTTTCTATCTTACAACAGGCGCTCAGATTTCATTTTGGGGGTCTGTCCATAGACTGTATATGTAACTGGACAAAGTGACCATGACATCACCCATTAGTTTCTGAAGGGCCGTTTTGAGGCCAACAGGGTTGCCAATTTCTGGATGACATCTTGAAGCCAAAAACAGGATGCAAGGATGGGGCTAATGAAGCGTTCATGCCAGGGGACTCATGGGAAGCTAATATTAGCCACTAGCTTACTGACACGGTAAAACTTCACCACGGAGTGTCAAACAAAGCCATATTACGGTGTTGTTAATGTAAACACTTACCCACAGCGAGAGTCAAGCGTATCTCATTTATAACTATGTCAATATTGAATAAATAGAAGATACAAAGGTCCGAATCGGTCCAACTTCACTAGTGAGCTATTACTACAGCGGCATGTCAATCAAACCCCAGCACAGCAGTGATTTGTTGGATTATTTACTGTAATATATTAATAATGGAGCAAAAGGTTAAAGATGGACCAACACATTTCTTGTTAGAGGGACCAAATAAAATGTGTGAGACCATGATGACACATGAATAAAATGTATTCGCTTAGTATTTTTAGATAGAAGTCCAACATACACTGCCAGGCCAAAAAAAGGTCACCACCTGGATTTAACTAAGCAAATACATACAAGGCTCCCATTGGATAATTTCTGCATGGGTGATTATGGAAATGGGCTACAGGTGCCGCATTCCCCAGGTCAAGCCACTTTTGAACCAGAAACAGCGGCAGAAGCGCCTGACCT
>JAQQAE010009828.1:0-14399 GCA_029823295.1 Pseudamia nigra
CAGGGTCTGCTGCAAAGATGTGTTCCTACACCATGATGCTGCCACCACCATGCTTCACAGTGGAGATGGTCTGTTTAGGATGATTACTTTTACTGTTTGCACTAGTTCTTCCATCTCAGCAGCTGAAACTTTTTACTTGTTCAGAGTCATCATGGGTATGTTGGTGGCCTCCTACTTGAGTCTCCTTCTTGTCAGGTCTCTCAGTTTGTGAGGACGACCTGCTCTAGGCAGATTTATGCACGTACCATATTCCCCCCATTTTTTAAGATGGCTTTAACTGAACTCCGGTGTATATTTAGTGACATGGAAAGGATTATGTATCTACCACAGGGCTTGTACTTTCCAATAACCTTATCATGGAGCTGCTTGTAATGTCGTTGCATCTTCATTGTGTAATTGAAGCCAAGAATGTTGATTCATCAGTGACTAGACATATCTTTGGACACAGGTGTCAATGCTACTGTTACTTAAGACACAGTCAGTGCATCAGATGACTTCCCTTGACAAGCTGTCAGATGACCAACACCATTTGTCTGAGCGTCTGTCCGTTTTGGTGAGTCATCATGTTGAAGGGTATGAATAATTATGAAATCACTTATTTTCCATCATATATTTTTATTAATTGACATTACTTTGTATAAATCTGTTTTCACTCTGACATTAAAGAGTTGTTTTTTGTAAATTCTTGTCAAAAAAGCCAAATTACATTGACAACGATTCAGTTTATGCCACAATAAGAGCTGAAAACATCAAAGGGGTATGAATACTTTTGCAAGCCACTGTACATGCCAGTTCCTGTGTTTAAAGCAGTTTAAAACAAACACACTATCTCTGGAATGATATCTATTTCGTTCATTTGGTTGGATAGGATGCTACAAAATTTGATGCAAGGACAAACTGAAAAAAATGTTGGTGGCCTAAGGTCAAAGGTCAACACATAGGCTGTATATAAAAGATGAACAAACCCTCTGGCATTACTTGGAAATTCAAACAAGGAGCCCATAGGTAAGTTAAATGAAAAGGTGAAGTGTCTAGCAGAGACACCTGTCAATCAAAGCACCTGTGTCCTTAACTATGGGCAAATATTGGTGTCTGGATCATCGAAAACGTGTGTATAAATTAGATAGAAACTCATGCATTGTTCACAGGTGGAAATCAACACTAGAGACAAAAATTGATGCTTGTATTACACTGTAAACATGTTTTCATCTGCTCCAATGTTTGATATCTTAACATGAGACTCTATGGGGACGGACCAGTGGACAATGACCCAAGCTGTTCAGTAAGACTGATAAAGAAGTAACTTTAAGTTGTAATACCGCTGCTTGGCTCCTGGGGAACCATCCATTATGCTCCCAGAAGCCCTTTTCCCATAGAGATACGTTGGACTTCTATCTGAAAATACTAAGTAAAAAAATTTTTGTCATGAGTAATAATGGTCAAATTTGGACCCTCTAATAAGAGCTCTGGTGGTCCATCTTTAACTTTTTGCTCCATTATTAAGATATTACTGCAAATAATCCAACAAATCACTGCTGTGCTGGGGTTTGATTGACATGTCGCTATGGTAACTCAACTCGCTAGTGAAGTTGGACCGATTCAGACCTTCCTATCTTCTATTCATTCAATATGGGCATAGTTTTACCTGAGATACACTCGGCTGCAGCTGTGGGTAAGTGCTTACACTATGAACTATATGACTTTGTTCATCCAAATATGGTTACATCCTATTTTTGGCTTAAAAAAATGGCAGCCAGGAAGTGACAACCTGTTTGGCCTCAAAATAGCGCCTCAGAAAATAATGGGTGACATCACAGTCACTTTGTCCAGTAATATATACAGTCTATGAGGATTGATTCACTTCTGGTTCCAGCCCCCAGTGGAAACTGACGGTACTGCAGTTTATGGCGTTATCTCATTTGACTGACAGGTCAGCCATGGAGGTTGTTGCTTGAGTCAAGGTCGATATGACTTCACAAAACATCTTTTTGGCGATAGCCACTGGTAACTGAACTACGTGAATAAATTATAATGCATTGAGAACATACAATTCTTGTTCTCGTTTTTAGGCCCTTATAGTTTGTCAAGGCTAGACTTTTATTCTAGTTTTAGAAATTTCACCAACCAAAATTTGCAGGTTTGCCTTTTACTTTAAGGTCCACGTTTTTAAATTTAACTGACATCCACAAAGTGCAGATAGCACTGTCCTTTCTTTAATTCAGGCTCTCCTATAAAGCTTCCAAAAATCAAATGCAGTGTTTGTTTGGTCTGTTTAGTTAAGGAGATGTTAATTCAATCACAATAAAATATGTTTATATATTTGAAATGTATTGACTCTTTATTAGGGTTAAGGTTAGGGTTACTAATTCTTTTAAAGTGTTACTGTTAGCTATGGTATACACTCATACAGTACACGACAGTTTTTAAACTGCCATTATCAGCTTGCCTTGGGTCAACATGTTTTCTTTTTAATCCATTTTCACTGCCTATATTGAGTGGGGCAGTGGGGGACTGGTGAAAACCCTCCACCAGGGAGGGTTTAGGCTTCAATCGACTAGAGATAATGGGGAGAGAATGAGCAATTTTTGGTATATTTATGATATATTTAATGTATATTCAGTTGAATATGACACATTTTAATGCCGATCCAAATCTGTCAAAGACTGCATTATGGGCCTTGACTGATGTCTATTTGAGTTTTTCCCTGCTTTGCTGCAGTTCCAAGCAAGCCAAGGTATAACCACAAACATGATGTAATGTGTCACCAAACATGTGTAGACTGTGTCTTTCTAAACTGACCCAGGGTTACATTGCATCATGACAAGACCCACCCTGGACCTGAACCAAACTGAGCTGAACTGATGTAACATTGGCAGTGGAAAAGGGGCAAAAATACAATGGTCAACATACATCAATTAATATGTACTGTAATCATACATATTAAAATATATTAGTGTGGCATATTAACAACATAATTACATCATCTGAATTTCCAATATGGTTGTATATAATGATATTTGGTTTCTTTGTAATAAGGCTGTTTTTGTGCTGTCAAGGATTTTAGAGAAGCCTTTAAATGTAACATTCTGTCCAGTGTCTTGTGTCATTTTGAGGAAATGAGTGCATCTCAGCTAAAAGCTGTCATTGAGAAAAAATGGAGGACAAACATCACCGAGCAGCTACAAATATAGAATAAATGTATCGTCTGTTCAAGGAGCCTCACAAGTGTGTTACGTAAAAATACAAAAGGAGCTTGTTGTTGTGAGAAACCAAACAGACGAGATAAAAGGAAACAGCTTTTTGAAGCAATAAACATCATACTCATGACAACCCCATGTGGAGCTGCAGCCTGGAGTGGCTTTTTTCCAGACGGCTGTGCTTCATTGTGCTACCGTTATTCAGCAGACACTTCAAACACATAATTTTCACTCAGACTTTAGCATATACCTCAGTACACTTTTGTGTATCCTGATTTTTTTTTTTTTACAATAATTAGCTGTGCATGCCAAAGAATGTTTAAATTCTATGATGGAACACTGATAAATTAGTTTTAAATAGTAGTGTTACTGTCCTCTGAAAGGCTAACTAAATGCAATTTTTAGTGTCATCTAAGAGGCTGCTCTTGATCAGAGGGTTTTTGACAGAGACAGATGGGCTGAAGTTTCTTTGTGCTTTGCTACAACAGCAGGAATCCTCCCATGAGAGGTATCATACTACAGGTCCCAGGGAGGGTCAAAAAGGCTCACAGATCAATACACATTAGCTGCTGCTCCAGTGCTCAACATAGATTAGTTGACATCATGGAATGTGCGTGTGTCTGTGTGAGAAAAGAGTCAAGTAAGCACTCCTATAATCCAAGATTATGCTAATGATTGTTCCAGTTTTATCAGGAATATGGCTGCTAAATTCATTTGCAGGCATGAAGGAGTTCTAATAATAAAGATGATTGCTCTAATTCATGTTCTGCTCTTGAGAGACTGATTTATCATCATTTATCACTGGCTTTGCTCTGTTTGAGGTTTTCAATCACTAACTCAGAAATTGACAAAATATACTTATATATATTACATACTGTGTATGTATCTTTGAATCTCCACGTGTTACTCTAATTCCGCTCAGTGGCTGGAGTCACAGAGTAACCCATGATGAGACACATGATGTTATGATACACTGATTTATTCTGTGAGACACTGGAAGACCATCATGTCAATGTCTTAGTAAGTGAAGTAGGAAAAAAACACAAAGAAAAAGACAAAAAGCCAGAATTGCATTGTGAGTTTCAGAGATATTGACAACTTGAAACAACATGTACATACATGCTTTGAGTCTCTGTAACATACTGTATACAGTGACTCCAACTTCCATGTTTGACATCAGTACAAAAAATAGTGACTCTGGTAATAATAATAAATATAATAATGGATTGGATTTATATTGCGCTGTTTCAAGTCTCCTTCCCAAAGCGCTTACAGTTACTCCATTATTCATTGACTCCACATTCACTCCTGTGGGGATAAACTGCATCTGTAGCCGCAGCTGCCCTGGGGCAGACTGACAGAAATGTGGCTGCCAATTTGTGTCAATGGCCTCTCTGACCACCACCAAATATTAATTCGTTCACATTCATACAAGGCAAGGTGGGTGAAGTGTTTTGCCCAAGGACACAATGACAATGACTGGGATGGAGTGGGATTTAAGCCTCCAACCTTGGACGACCTCCTCTACCTCCCGCTCTACCTCCTGAGCCACAGCTGCCCCTGGTGGCCTATAAATCCATTTAGAATGCCATAATACTTGAATAAAAATGGTGATATTTGGCAACAGTGGAATAAATCTACTGATAGAACAATATTTTTGTACTGCAATAGTAAACTGCAGCTAGAGTTAGAGTAAGACAAAGACAAAAGCAGGTGAAAACCTTGCTTTGTCTATGAAGTATTTACATGTTGTAATCAGTTTATTCACTTTGTATAAGGACAGTGATGTTAAAACGATGGTTGTTACATTGGTGACATTGGTCCATATGTGAGCGGGTCCAGACCTAAGATGGATTGTGGAGCTGATTTTATTGTCACAGTTAAATGACAATGAACATGAAACATGAAGTCATTTTTTTCTGCTTTCTGGAAGAGTTTATAAACATTAACCTCATGAAAACCATGTAGAATGCAAAGTATAGACCAAGATAATAAGAACTTCAAAAAGACTTTTAACACTGGAAAAGTCATTGTTATATGTTTGTGAGCATTTGATTAGGTGATTTCATGTGCAGGTTAGTGTTGGCCTGTTGCTGGTATTAGAAAGGATTGTGGAGTAAAAACAAGGTCTGACGCCTCTATTGTTTCATGGCTTTTGAGTTAAAATTATTCCAACAAATTTCAGCCAACATGGCCTTCATCAGGGCAAACAAACGAATTGCCTTAGTGTTGCGATATACATGTATAGACGTGAAAAAACAGTCACATAAACAATCTGAAGAAACCATGCTGATTAGCGTGAGCAAGATCACATGATAGACTCTGCAGTCAGTCACATCATTCAGTTTCCTACACCAAGGAGCACTCCTTGCACCTGTTTCTTAACTGGTGATGTTAACACTTTCACACTGGAAGAGTCAGACAGTCATGTAGAAATTATAACAACATTTGGTGTATTTTTGCAACTTTTAGTATGGAGGAGACATCAAGTTTGGAAACCACTGATGTCAAATGTCTAAAACATCAGCAGGTCTATTAGGTATATGTGTTTGTGTAAGTACTCCAGAGAGCTGGAGGATTTAAGTGCAGCGTGGCCTGAATCTCAGGATATGTAAGGTGAGAGGTGTGTAATGTCTTTATTCTCACAGGAGGGCACTGGACTGAACAGAGAACCTGGCAGAACAATAAACATCCATGTTAACACTAAAGCATTAATACACCAGAGGCATCATTCGCCTAAACCCTGCAGGTTGTGAAATAAATAGCCCATATCTTTAAGGCCAGTCAGTCCAAAGACAGAAGTCATTTAAAGAGATGAAACCAAACAGAAACAGAAACAAAAACAACACTGGAATCCACCGGTGTTCATCAGTTCGACTGATCCCTCGTTACTTTGCCATTGAGACCCTGGTGCGATCACTGTGGAGACATTTATTTCCCAGGATGGTGCATTTGCAGTGTGCATTGCCGTATCAGCACCTTGGAAGGAGCTTATAAATATGTTTTATTTGGAAACATTTGTGAACTAATTTACCAGCTGTGCTTGTAACTTCAACTGTTATGTTCCCCAGTGTTTATGGAAAATAAATTTCCACATGCATTATTTCTTCTTGAAAATACACAGATAAACAATTCAAATGCTTTTTTTTTTTTTTTTTTAGAAATTACATTAAAGCATAATGAAGTTTTATTATGCCATCACGGCTGCATTGTGCACTTTATACTCTTGTTTGTCTCGGAAACTGTTAAGAGAAACATAATTGTCTTGAGTGGAGCTTTAAGGAGAACGACGATGCAGCACAAGTGAGAGAATAACAGACCAATGCTGACTTTCATTTTACTGTTATTATAGATTATATGCAGTATTTGTTGTTCAGCCTGTGCACTGAATGTATAAAAAACCCATTACAGATGACGACAGCCTTTTTATATTGCAGTGTTCTTTCTTTTGGTTGATACATTCATCAGTATTGGTTATGGGCTGTTACTGTTTTGTTGTTGTCATCAGCATGCACAGATTATCAGAGAGACTCATTAACTGTCACATGTTTCACTTTCAATTACAAACTTCCTGCGGCAGAGAATTACCCTACATTTATGATACATTTAATGAAAGAAAACCTGTAGAAAATGGAAATACCCAGCATGCACCTTGTGCTACTTTCACTTGTATATGTACTAAGTCATGTCTGAAGGCAAATACATCATTTGTTATTTTGCAACAGTCGGCTTCTTCAACTTCTTAAGATAGCGGCTAAACCAAAAGACATTACTCTGCATAGCTGTAGCCTACATAGGCTCGGTCTGCGAGTGAAAATGCTTACTGAGCAACTCTGCAAATGATTCTTTTACAGCTTCCCATCCTCTTGCCCAGCAGTATTTGATAAGTACAGCTTCTATAGCATGACTTCAGATTGAGATCTCAGGTTGTTTAACACACCCGAGAGCCCTGTTAACATTGTTTCTAGGGTGTCTCTTTTGGCAATGTTCAATTTCTATTCAAGGCAGAAAATATGAAAATAGACACTTTTTAAACTTTCTGAACTTGTAGAAAATCAGTGTTTTTCTACATGGATGCTAAATCTTTCCAGTGATGCTGCTGATCATCGCTCCAGTCTGTGAGCGTGAACTACACTGGTGTTAGTCGGTGTGTGTGTGGGGTGTGTGTGTGTGGGGGTGTGTGTGTGTGTGTGGACACTGTGGGAACGATGAGTAATTTATGAGGGCTGTCAGATCACCTGGTTTTGTATTAATCATCCCCATTCCTTTCTCAATGCATATTTAAAACACACAAGGGAAAATGAGACAGTGTGTACATCGTAGTATGTCTGTGTACATTTCTTTATGCATAAAACCCAGGAATTCGAACGAGTCAGGTTTAAAAAATACTAGTGGCCTTTAGTTTGACATTTTTGACCAAGGAAATACGCGTGCACAAACACACTTTGCTATGGGGCCAGACTTGGACAGAAGAACACAAATAACAGTAAAGATGGCTATTTATTTTTCTATGTGGCACACATATGGTACATATATGCTGCCTCCAGGTGTGCCATGCTATGTTGTCATTATTCATCATGACTTAGTACATAACATGGGCCTAATTAATAGCTGAGGCTTGTTCCTGCTCAACAGTACAACAGATTGTAAACTTATTTTCAGTTCAAGACAAAAAACTACTAACAAGATGCTACTAGCCTAATGCATTTTAAACATACATATGTTACATTTTGCCTCATGTTACATAGTGTGCTTACTTGAGTATACAGCTTTATAAAGTGTACCATTGAACAGACTACTGTGTGAAGTGTCATGTGATGTCATATTGCTTTTTGAAATCAGAAGTTACACGGGTTAAAATTATCTAAATATGGTGGTGCTTCAAAGTTTGTGAACCTCTTACAACCTTATATATTTCTGCATAAATATGACCTAAAACATCATCAAATCTCCACACATGTCCTGAGAATGGATTAGGAGAACCCAATCAAACACATGAAACAACAATATTATAGCTTCTCATTTATTTAATGAGGAATATTATCCAATACTGCAAATCTGTCAGCCTTGTGAGCCTTGATTGTCAGTGCCTGGTTTGACCCCCTTATGCAGCAGTAACTGCAGATAACCACTTCTGGTGAATGTTGATCAGTCCTGCACATCAGCCTGGAGATATATTAGCCCATTCCTCCAAAAAATCAGCTTCCACTCTGAGATGTTGGTGGGTTTTCTCTCACAAATTGGTCACTTCTGGTCCTTACAGAACATTTCACTTGGTTTAAGGCCTGGACTTTAACCTGATGATTTCAAACATTAATTTTGTTCTTCTTTAACCATTCTTTGGTAGAATAACTTGTGTGTTTAGGATTGCTATCTTGCTGCCTGACCCCATGTTTCCTTGAGACCAGTGGGCAATGACCTGGGCCGTTCAGTGAAGCCAATGTGGAAGTAACTTAAAGTTGTAATACCGTGGTTGACCACTGGGGCACTGCTTAGTGGAAGAAGAGTTACATTGGACTTCACTTTGAAAATACTAAGCGAATACATATTTATTATAATAATGATTTGGATTTATATAGCACTTTCACAGACACCCACTGACACTTTCCATTGAATCCATTAGCTCCACAGCCACACACTGGTGGTGGTAAACTCCATCTATTGCCACAGCTGCTCTGTTGCAGACTGATGGAAATGTGGCTGCCAATCCATCAAACATTCACTCACATTCATACAAGGCAAGGTGGGTGAAGTGTCTTGCCCAAGGACACAACAGCAGAATGACTAGGATGAAGTGGGGTTTGAACCACCAACCCTCTGGTTACTAGATGACGTGGTCTGCCTCCCTAGCCACTGCCACCCCATTTTTATTTTTGCATTTTTATTGAGTCATCATGGTCTCAATTATTTTATTCAGAGCCTCTAATAAATGATCTGATGGTCCATCTTTTACTTTTTGCTCTATTATTAAGACATTGCAGCAAATAATTTGACAAATCTCTGCTGTGCTGGTGTTTGATTGACAGATCGCTACGGTGTCTTGACTCGCCAGTAGAGTCGGACTAACTCTGACCTTTGTATGCTCTATTTATTCAATAAAACACAGTTTTACCAGAGATACACTCGACTGTAGCTGTGGTTCAGTGTTTACAATAACAACCCTGCAAATTCATTTTGTTTGTCAATGCTTGGTGACATTTTACTGGGATAATAAGCTAGCTTTTAGCGTTAGCGTCCCCTAAGATCCTTATATACAAGTCCAAATATGGTCGAACCCTGTTTTTGGCTCCAAAATGTCACCCAGGGAGTGACATCACTTTGTTCACTAATATATACAGCCTATGATTGAGACTCAGTTTTTTAAAACATCTTAACATTTTCTATTAGAACTCACTGGTATCATTCAGAATTTACTGTTCCATCAGTGATTTCAAGCTGTCCAGGCCCAGATGCAGCTAAACAGGTCCAAACCACAAACTTTCAAGCACTTCTGCATGAAATGGATCAATTTGTCCATAATAAGCCATTGAAAAAATGTACGCAAACCTGAATAGTTTACAGACAAGTATAGAACATCTAATCTATACTGAATTGTAATGTTGTAGTGAAGACCTTGTAAACTGACACCAAGCAAAAAGCAACTCCATTTCTTAGATATTAGATATTGATGTGTTCTATGTGAGATGATTGCTTTTGTCAATGAGCAGCAGAGTGAAGAAAGATGAATCAAAAAGCTTTATGACTAAAAAAGAAATGATGTTAACAAGTAAATCAGAAAAAGCACCATGAGTTTAGTGACATCCCTGCAGCAGTAGTCCTCTATGTCAATGACTAAAACAAGACAAACACCAACATTTCAACATCCAGGTGTAAATCTTGTGCACTGAGGACGTACGGTTATAGATTTGCATGAAATTGCTATTATATTAACAGACAACTTCATCTCGCAGTAAATACTTGACATTTTTAAACTGCAAAACTAGATTTTGAGTATAAGTGCAGAGGAGCTGGAAATACATCTTGAGTTGTACTATAAAGGCCGATGTAATTCTTACTGTTAAAATAGAAATTGTAACAAATTAGCATAATTTAGTCGCTAATATTGAATGCATAGGCATCAGTAGTGATTTGGACCATTATGAAAACAAGAGCCGGACCTAGAAAACACACGTAATAGCAACACTTAACAATTAAACATGGTTAAGTGGGAATTAAATATGATGCTTAGTGTATTTTAAACCACATGTGGGTTAAATATATTGATGCAACTGCAGTTAAACTAAAGGGAAATAGGCCAAAAATCAGGAAAATTACCAAAGTAAGCTAGAAACTCAACAAAATAAAAAAAGGAAATGAGCAAAAATGACCAAAATATGTTACAAACTCAAAATCGTCAAGGAAATGAACAACATAAGCTACACGGTGAACAGATTGATCAAGGAAATTAACAAAATAAGTAAGAAACTGAGCAAAATAGTAAAGGAAATGAACAAAAAAATTAACAAGATAAGGTACCGTAGAAACTGAATAAAAGAGTCAAAGAAATGAACTAAAATTAACAAAATTAGGTATAAACTGGACAAAATAGTCAAAGAAATGAACAAAAATGACAAAAAATAAGATACAATCTGAACAAAATCACCAAGGAAGTGAACTAAAATGTACAAAATATGGTATAAATTAAACAAAATAGTCAAGGAAATGAACAACAATGATCAAAATAAGGTAAAAACTGAACAAAATATTGAATAAATAAACAAAAACAACCAAAATAAGCTATAAATTGGGCAAAATAGTCAAAGAAATGAACAAAATGATAAACAAAATGACCAAAAAAGAAAGAAAGTCTGACAAAATTAACTAAATCATCTAACAACAAACAAGTAGCACTCCAAAAATAAGTAAGAATGTCATAAATTTTTGTTTCCATGTCAGTATGAATGTGTTTTTCCTGTGAACGTGCATCTATGGAAGCAATTTCAGTCTGTTGTTTTCTGTGGGAATTTTCCATCGCTCACATTTTTGTTCAAAGCCTTGTGTGCGGAGTCAAAAACCCGTTGTGATGGAGACAATGTGGAAAAGGAGCGGGAATGTTGTCCCCTCTGGATCGGAATGTGTCCCCATCCCCAGGTCACAATGCTCAATGCAGCCCGGGCCCCTAGCGAAGAAACAGACCATTCTGAAAATACCAGGTGACACTTTGTGAGGGCCGTTCATTATGTCTCTGTCACGTGTCCGTCTGTCTGTTGGTTCATTCAAGTCCATCTCAGTCCCAGACCAGAATGAGTTCCCAAAGCGATGAATCACGCCCACCCGCTGTCGTCCACACTTCAGCTTAGCTCGTTGTAATTACATTTAATCATAGTTATTACTGCCAAGAAGCACTGCAGTGACTCACATGGTGATCAAAAACTTAAGTACTGAGCAAAGTAAGTAAATTACACATAATGCACCTGAGCCATCCGTCATGTCTGTGTATTTTTGCACCCACAGGTTCTGCTTATTATGACAACGTGCGGCCTCTGGCGTATCCCGACTCCGATGCCGTCCTCATCTGCTTCGACATCAGCCGTCCGGAAACACTGGATAGTGTGCTGAAAAAGGTCAGTGTCACATTAACACAAGTGTGAATGTGCCCTTTTTCATTTATGCTTTTTTTAACGTAGCTGAGACTTTTTGAAGGACACTTTCCGGGCTTCGAGGAGGGTGGAAACGGGGGCACTGAAAGCTGTTATACAGATTTTATATTCAACTGGATCCGCCCCCGGGCACAGATTTATTCACCATTGAGCTCATTTTTGTTGATTTTCTGTTGAGTATTTCCTCTAATATTGTTTATTTCTCTGATTGTTTTTTAAGCTCAGTTAATTTTCTAGATTATCTTTCTTATATTGTGGATTATTTAGTTACTTTTCATTCATTTTGTTGATTTCATGCAATGATTCAAATAGGTTTGAATAGGTAAGAATTAAAAAAGTTACATCTTCATTCTTGTACATGTTGTTACATTACATTTAACGCGTAATATATGTAGATTGACAATTCTCTAGTTCATTCTGTTGCTTATTTTCTTCATTTTAATTCATTATGTTGCTTATTTTGTTTATTTTATTTCATTATGTTGCTTAATTTCTTCATTTTAATTCATTTTGTTGCTTATTTTCTTCATTTTAGTTTATTCTGTTGCTTGTTTTGTTCATTGTAATTAATTTAGTCACAAATTTTGTTCATTTTATTTAAGTGCTTCATTCTTGCATATGTCGTTATGTTACGTGTAAAGCATGAAATACATTAGAGTGCTTTATGTTCATTAAGTATAAGTGCATTCATTTAGCCTAAAAATGTAGTTATAATTTATAACAGCTACAATAATCAAGAAAATGAACTGAAAGGACAAAAATGAACACAGCATGTGCAAAATAATCAACAAACTGAACAAAGTAATTAACAAAATAAACAGAAAGACACAAAAGACACAATGCAATCAACAAAAAATGAACAAAATGATTAAGACAGTTAATAATAAAAAAAAGACAAAATGAACAATATATGAAGCAAATAATAAACAAAGGTAGTGGTAAGTATTGGTTAAAAATGTATTAAAATCAACAAAATAAACAACATGTGCTTCAAATAATCAACAAAATTTGCAAAACCTGGAAAAAAATTGATCAAGACCAAGAATAATAGATAAACAGATTGGTGTCCTGATACAAAAGACTCCATGATGAGTTCTGGATCCCAGCCCCAAACTGGGGAAATGCAGATGCACATAAATAATAAGTGCTTCTTTTTCAATGTTAAATGCTCAGGCATCATTCAATCCGGCCGCTTCACATTCCTGCAGTCAGCGTCATCACTCAACATCAATTCTCATTATCAATGCAACACTTATCTGTTATAGAGAACACATTCCTCTCATCTCCAGGGGTCCACTTGAGAACTACCTTGACCTTTAACCTCTCTCCGTCTTTAGTGTTAGCTTTCAATGTATTGGTGTAACATGCGTGCACAGGATGCCACGGTAACATGTTGAGGGTAAGTCTATTCAGAAATGGACTGACAAAGTGTTTGAGGTTGGAAATGTGCATTCCTGCATTGTTTCTGTTTACTTTAAAGGTCCCAAACTGTAAAAGTGCAGCTTTTCTGAAATTTGGCGTATAAATCATATTTCTGTGAAGTAAAATAAAAACTATAAAAATACGAATATGCTAAGCACTAATGTCACTCCTTGCCTTTGGACAACACCAAATGTAAGGAACACAGCAATCTAGTCTTGGCAGTGGCAATCTGCTGTTTAAATTGTTTTGTCAACTTTAAAGGCACTTCATTTGAACCCAAGATTATATTTCTGGATTGTTATCCCCATATCACAGCATATGTCTGGGGCAGGTCTGGGGCTCTAAAAAATAATGTCAAAATATAAAAATTCTCAACTAAAGGAGAAACAAAAACGGTCTTGTTATTTAGATATCTGGACCTGAAATGGACCAATTGGATTTCTTGATATTTGTGATGTCATAACCACATAATCACTGTCCTCATCAACAAACAACAACAATAAACCCACCAGAACCACCAAAGTCAAGTTGACATACTGGGATAATGCCTTCGGGATGATAGGATCTATGACACAGACGGGTCAGAACAATGGCCTGGTCAACAACAGTTTGTTTGCATTTACAGCAACACACACATAAAGGTTTGTTTGATACAAGGATGAAAACTGTGAGTTTAAACACGGTAGAATGAAAGATCTTTGGGGTATATTGAGCCCAAATTTTAAAATACATATTTTAGGGACATGTATGAAATAAATATACTTGCTAACAATTGAGTGTAATATGTGTTCTTTAAATATTTGTAATTTAATTTGACATTACAAGTCATAGCCACGTCAGTGAAATTAAAATGTATTCATTTTAACTTTGAATTCTACAGTTTAAACTAGGGCTGTCAAAATTAACATGTTAATTCAGATGAACTCATTTGCATAATTAATAAATTTTCAATTAAATTAAGACAATGTTTCATGCAATTAACACAATTACCGCATTAACGCAATTAACACACAATAACTCATACATCAAGGAAAAAGTGATGAAATTTTATGTACGGTACTGTACATTTGACCCACCTCACTGCCAACTTCTTTAGTATTTACTGCTTCAAAGCCAATTTAAATGTAAAAGTATAAGTCTT
>JAQQAE010009829.1:0-14399 GCA_029823295.1 Pseudamia nigra
ATATTAAATTAATGGTACCATCATTTTTGTCCAGGCCTGTTTTGTGAGTTTGTTTTTTAAAATAATTCTGTTGAACTGCAAGTCAAAAGCAATGTCTGATTTTCATTGGTTAATTTTCATAAATATCTTATTTATTATTACTTTTGTCAGATTCATGCTATTTCTGTGACTATTGTGGGTTTTTCTGTCATTTACAGAGGGTACCAAGAATTGTATCCATGTCTGTACATCACTTTTAGTTTATGTGTTTCTATTAAAACAGTGGAACCCCAGCAAATGGAAATGTAAAATACAGAACAGTACCTTTTCATTGAACTGTCAGCACATCTTTTCTAATGCATGATGTCAGGGCGGCTCATAAACAAGTGCTGGGTGGTTGTGTTTTATTGAAACAGCCATTAATTATAAATATGGAAATTCCCTGTAAGTCATGTGTATAAAATGTCACTTACCATTAAAATGTGCTCTGTGAGTCTCTATTACATGACTTTATGATTCAGTTTCCAGTGTTATTTGCCTGATATTTAAACTGGAATAAATTAAATGTAGGAGTAAACTGACAGTTCATTGTGATTAAAAAGCAGCTAGTGATCAAAACCAATAAACGGACCCACAGTTGGAGCTGCACTGGAACATCTGACCCCTGGGTAATTTATGGTCATTCAAACTAAATGGGATTTTGGCAGCAGATACACTGACTCTTGTATTCTGGCCTGCTTCATAATGTGGGAGAATCAGGTGTAAATGAGTGATGATGGGAATGAGAAAGCTAAATCACACATAATTTATTAAAAATTGTGATAATTTTCTCATTATGCTATAATGCTCGGGCTGAAACCCTTGTTTTGTATTAACTTTGTCAGTAACTCCCACCTGGTAATGAGTTTAAAGTGATCCAACAGCATAAATCCGGTTGAATAAAGGCCCAAAAATTATATTTTATGAGTCGACTAGTCAAAGCGCTGTCATGAATAGAGTTCACTCACTGCCAAACAGAGTACAATAGAATCAGACTTTATGAATGTTATAATCCAAAGATCTGCTCTCTGTTTTTTGTCCAAATTTAAAGGGAAAGTAAGAGCAAATGTACAAAATGATGTACGCTGTCCTAGGTATCAAACATACTGTAGGTGTAGGTTCTAGGAGGAAATTTTTGTTTATTAATTTTGTTAGCTCCTATTGATCATTGCTGGATTATATTGTTCATCCTGCCTACATTTCTTTGATTATTTTGTTCTTTTATGGTCATTTTCTTGTTGGATTTTACTTTTTTTTTTTTTTGGTCCACTTTACAAATTTTTGTTGATTATTTTCTTCTCTTTCATTCATTCTGTTTGTTTTGTGGATTATTTTGGTCTTTTTCATCTATTTTGGTCTTTTTTTTTGATTGCTCCATTCACTTTTTGAATGTTGTTGATTTTTTTTCATTCATTTCTGTTCATTAAATGGATTATTTTGTCCTTTGTTGACTTTTTTGTTCATTTTTTGAATTGGTTTATTCACTTTATCAATTTTGTTGATCATTTTGTTCTTTTTTCTTCATTCTGTTAATTTTGTTGACTGTTTTGGTGGGATTTGTCCTCCACGATAATGATATTTTTTTCAATTTAAGTTCCTATTGACCACTTCTGGATTATATTGTTCATTTTATTTTGATTTTCTCAATTATTGTGTTCTTTTCTGGTCATTCTCACAATGATTTTGGTAATATTTTGGATTATTTGGTTCACTTTTTGAATTTTCTAGATTGTACTGTTCATTTCCTTGATGGTTTTGTTGTTTTTCATTCATTCTTGTTAATTTTTGGATTATTTCATTCAGCTCTTCATTTTGACATTTGGCTATTTGACCTGACTATTTAGATTATGTTGTGGATTGTTCCACATTTTTAGTGAATTTTAAAACATAATAATATGCATTTATGCATTTATAAAAGAAGAACACATGACCCCTGCAGGTCCTGGACAATACAAGTGGAACACTATATTCACATGCAAATATTAAAACAGAGAGCGCCGTGTGCAGGTGATCAGGTTTCATCTTCCTTCTGATACTGCACAGATTACATTGAGAAGCCAGATGTTAGAATGAATGTAGTCTTAAAGCAGCCTCAGTCCACCTCAAGGGGATTATGTGGTTACTCTGGTTTACAGATATGAAACCTCATTTTGTGCCTTTATTCAACACTGGATAATAAAAAGGGCATAAAGAGAGGAGAAGTAAACATGAAACAAATGTAATGTGAAACAGGACTCAAACTGGGAACATTGTGGTTCATGGTCAGCTTCTTTAACATCGACCACAGACCAAATGACTGTTCTCTTCAATGGTAGTTAATGGTGTTATGTGTTGAAAAACCTCATAATGCACCAACAAAGGCAGTAAAAAGTAGACTGCAATGTTTAAAACTGAGAAACATACACAGTTTAAAGCACTGTCATTTCTATGAGTTTCTATAGATACTGTATTGTATGTGCAATAAGGAATAAGGACTCAACTACGTTGAATGTTTACTGCTTTTACTGCTTGAATAAATTTGACGATATGTAATGAACATAAAATAGACTTCTACAAAGTAATGTGAATGTATTTAAAACATGTAATGAAAAGTAACTGTATATGTAAGTTTTTGTATTCACCCCCTATGATACATAGGGATGAATACAACAGAACTGATTCAACAGAAGTTGTGTCAAACAGTCCTGGTAGCATCACAGTTTGTGAAAAGGAGATAATCTGATTGAATGGGTCTTAAGTGATAACAGTATAGACACCAGTGTCTGGATGGTTCAGTCCATGGGTCTCAAACTTGTGCCATGGGGGGCTGAGACCCTGCAGGTTTTCTATCCAACCAGTCACTAAAGCAGGTGATTTCACTGAGCAGCTCATCAGTAAAGATGGCTGGTTGGAGACTGGTTGGAGAGAAAACCTGAAGGGTCTCGGCCCTCCATGGCATGAGTTTGAGACCCCTGGTAGAGTCACAGGTGAATCAGTATTTTTGCCATCAACTACACTATGAAGATGAAAGAACACTCCATGTTCCTCCCTGAAAAGGTTACTGAAAAATATAAGTCCCAGTGTGAATGCAAAAACCTTTCCATATCACTGAATATCCTCCAGTGTTCTATTAAGGACAGCATTAGGAAATGGGGGAACACAGCACATGCATAAATCTGTCAGGAGCAGGCCAACTCATGAGGGAAAACACCAACATACTGTACCTACAGTATGAGTACTACAGTATGAACGAGTTCAAAGCTTTACCTGCTGAGATGCAAGAAACTCTGCAAACAGCAACCGCTGCCCAAGTTTTCCACCAGTCAAAGCTTTATAGTAAGAGTAGCAAAGAAGAAAAACTTTTATTTAATCTCCCGTAGAGTTCACCAGAAGGCATGTGCTGGACTCCAAAGTCAACTGCAATAAGGTTCTTTGGTCTGATCAGACTAAAACTGAGCTTCTTCACCATCAGATGACACTACCTTGAACACTGCATATCATCATATGCAGACCATCTCCACTGTGAAATATGGAGGTGGCAGCACCATGCTATGGGGATACATCTCTGCAGCTGGTCTTTGATGGCTTGTCCATGGAAAAGGTAAATTAATGCAGTAAATTATGGGGGAGATCCTGGAGGACTGTCTGATTCAATCTGCATGAGAACTGCAACAACACCTAGAAAGCACTCAGAGCAGTTCAGCTTCCCCCATAATGTGATTTACACCCAACAATAATAGGCCTACATTTATTTTATCAACATTATTGGATTTCCTGGCCATAAAAACATACCCATAGTATTTGGAATAATATTCATATCATGAATAGTTCGATAGTTATTCACAAAAATCCATATTTCCATCATGGTGATTTTCTCCATGATCTACATAGCTTCATCACTACAAGAGTCTCAGCAGCAGTTTGGTGTTAGTGGCATGTCTGTACCTTTATTTGTTATCTTGCAGTGCTGAGTAAATTTACCTGTTTTGGATAACAATATCCAGAATATTACTAGGATCTGAATAAATATGTGATATTGTAGAACCTGTTGTGAACTTATCATGTATTTTTCTGTATTGACCCTGGTCCTTTATTGTGGAGTTATGTACAACAATGCTGAAGATGACCCTACCTCACCAATGATAAAGAGTCCTTCAAAAACTTCCTGGATCCAGCCGGTGATCCGGTTCACTCCTAAAACCTAACCTGAAAAATTGATCAGAATTGTTCCACAACTTTTTGAGTTATCCTGTTAACAAACAGACAAACAAACAGGACATAAACAGAACCTCCTTGGTGGAGGTAATTACATTCCAGGAAGACAATGACTTGAAGCACACAGTGAAAACAACACAGACATTATTTAAAGACAACACTGTGAATGTTCTGAAGTGGCCAAGTCAAGGCTCAAACTTCAGTCCAAGAGAATTTGTTGGACAAGAAAAGGACTGTTCTACACAGAGTTGTGTGTTCTAGGTCTCTTGATGATCCTGTGGTTGCTGTTTGGTGGCTGGTCCAGTGACCGTGGATGTCGTCCAGTGTCTGTGTTGTTTGTTGTTCTATCGCTACTCTTTTCCTTTGTCTCTCCTCTGTCCACTAACCCCAACCGGTCGAGTCAGTTGACCTCCTGCCCAGAGCTGTTGGAGATTTTTCTCTTCTGTTAAAGGAAGTTTTTCCTCCCCCCCACTGCCCCTTACTTGCTCACTGAGGATATGGTGGGTTTCTCTCCATATAATCTTAAGGTATGGCATTGAATTGTAAAGCACCTAGACATAATCCTAGATGAAGATCAGGGTTATACAAACACAATTGACTGAATTGAATTGAATTGAAAAAAAGTTCAAATTTGCCGTATTCAGATGTGGAATTCTGACTGAGACTTACCCACAAAGCCTGACTATGGTAATTGCAGTCAGACATGCATCTACAAAATACTTACTTGAAGGGGTACAAACAATGCAAGAACACCCAAAGTAAGCATCTTCATTTACTGTATGTACAACGTTGAACAGTGCACATTAAAACAAATCAGTCACTCATATTTCTGAACTTCATGTTTTAGGGTCCTTTCAGGAACAGTTTGACTTGGCTGATCTATGATATTATGTTAATATAATACAATAAGATATTAATATAAAGTATGCCTTTTTAAAGCCCACAGCATTTCTGAGATTGCCAAACCCACTGTTGTGTTCCTTTGTTGTATATTTTGGTCAGTGCACAGGGACTGTGTGGTCAGTATTTTCTACTGCCTCAGGGTTACATATGGAGTTGTTTACTGATAAAAAACACATCAGAAATAGTGGGGGAGAATCCCTTTGTTAAACACTCCCACAGTAACCTTCAGTGACTTACATGGGAACCTGTTTTGAATGCACACACACATCGGTCTTCACAAATGACTGAAGCCTTTGATTACAATCTTATTTTCAGATAAACACAACTGTTATTTTGAATGAATCAGCAGAAGCTAAAATTAAAGTTCTTGTACTTTCTCAGTCCTCCCTCTCATTTTAAACAAATGAGAGAACTGAAATCAGCAATTGGCAGATATGTTTGACATATTTCATAGATGTACCAGATTGACATATATAGTTCAGAGGTACTGAAAGCTCCGTGAGAAAGAAAGCAGTGACTGCATGGACATTAGATTATTTATTCATCCAAAAGCCAACTTTAACTCTCACTGCTATTGGACACAGACATCAGACATATGCTCCGTTTTACCTCAAATGCTCTCCTGACCTGTACTGTAGGTCTTTCAAAGATGGTCATTCTTTGAGTAAGAATGACAATCAATGAGTAAGAAACAAATAGGCCATGGTCCCACGGGAGAAGATGATTTCTGTTTATTATTCTTATTATTCCAGGATGGCTAATAATGAAAGATTACACAGATAAATGTATCTCCCTCGTATATCTTTATTGGAGTTGTCAGCAGCAAAACATCCATCACCAAAAGGGAATTACACACAAAGCCAAACACAGATTACAAAAGTAAAATATGAGTTGAGAGGTGATATTTATTGCTAATGTAAAATTGTGTGAGAGTGTTGGTGGGACTTCTCCACCACAATAAAAAATTCTTTTGGCCAAGATCGAGTTTGGAGCTGTGCCTCCGCTGGCAAAAGTTCCTGTGTGCTTTTACTGCATTTTTGGTCGATAAATGCCCCAGGAGAGGGAAGGAGCAGTGGTCAAAAAAACCCACAGCTACGGCCAGGGTTCCTTCAATCCGCGACGCCTTGAATGATTGATGACTGATGTTCATATTTTAGCTGAGGACCTGGGAATGGTCCCTGGAGTCAAGGTCATGACACAGCCGGCTGGGAAACAGTTTTGGGGAATGAATTTGCTTGAAGACTTTAAATTCCAATAAACAACATTCCTGTTACATGGTGTGGCTTGCCGCAATGACCAGCATGCTTCTGTAAAACTGAGAGAACGGGAATTTGAAGGGTCTTATTGGGAAAAAAAAAATTCCATTGCTTTGCTGCAGCATGATGGGAGACAATTCTAAGATCATGACATGTTTAATTTAGTAGTATTTCTAGTATTTGCATACTACTACAGAGGTTTTGTGCAGCTTCTACGTCCCAGGTGCCATCAGCAGAGGTGTGTAGTACACAGGAATATTTACTCCTTTACTACATGCACTTCTGAGAGTATTGTTTTCCAGAATATTTGTTACTCTTTCAGCAAATTGTTACTCAGTTACAATTGGCCACAGCTCAATGAATAGGAGTACAGAAGCTTGAAATGACCAAAACAATCAATTGAACAAAAAAGAAGAAACTGATCAAGTACACAAAAAGAATAAACTGAGCAACAAAATGAGCAGAAATTTACAAAAATGAACATTAAAATGTACAAAATAAGTAGAATAAAAACAATAATTAAGCATAAAATTATCAAAATAATGAAGGAAATTGACTAAACTAAATAGTCAAGTAAATTACACAATGTAATACATAGCAAGCATTACATATGAATATAAATGATCACAATAGGCAACAAAATATGCAAAAATGAACAAAAATTATCAAAAATAATCAAGTAATTTAAAAAAAGAATAAAATAAGCATCAGAAACTGAACACAAAACTAAATAAGTGGCAAAATAAGTTAACATGAACAATGGCAAAACAATAACAATAATAATGTACCGGTAAACTTAAAAGTAGGACCGTCAAAATTAACACGTTAATCTGGATTAAACCATTTGCATGATTAATTAGATTAAAATTTTAATACAATTAACATGTTCATGCAATTAACGTGATTAATGTGCAATAACTCATATATCAAGGAAAAAGTGATGAAATCTTATGTTACATTTGACCCATGTCACTGCCAACTTCTTTAGTATTTACTGCTTCAAAGTCAATTTAAATGTAAAAGTATAAGTCTTTACACATTTTGAAAGAAATTACATTAGTTACTGATGAAAACAATGAACCAAGTGTAAAAAGCAAAAACATCATAAGCAGAACATTACAGAGGTTCTTTTAAGTTCTACAAAGCAGGTAATAATGTCCTTTAGTTACACAAGATTAAATAAAAAAAATATTTATCTTAATGTTAAAAAAGTAATTTTCGTTGATTTTTCTATATCACCTTCTATTCTATTTTTGCTCCCACAAAATGAAAAATGAATAGCTATTAATTGTGATTAATCAAAATTAATCCAGCAACATTGTGATTAATTTAGATTAATAACAAATTGTATTAATTGTGATTAATTAAAATTAATCCACAGTGACCCTGTGATTAATCAGATTAAAAATTTTAATAGTTTGACAGCCCTACTTAATAAATAACCTAAATTGAACAAAAATCAACTAAATACACAACAAAATGAGCAAAATAATCAAGGAAATAAACAAAAATGACCAAAATACCTGTTTGAACACAAAATGTTATGTTGTAAATTCCATGTTATGAAGTTATTCACTAATTGAGTAGTTTTATATGGTATACATTGTTACTCTTACTCAAGAACTTATCAAGTGTTTATGAGTACTTCTGTTTTTATTTGAGTCACTATAATGATAAAAGAATGGTACTTTTACTTGAGTACTGTTTCTGTTTACTCTACACACCTCTGTCCATCAGTGATTTACCTACATTTCACCAGTGCTTTTCAATTTTTATATAAATATATAAATATGCATGATCAGAATGTTTAAAACAGACATTAATTCTCTAATTCTGACATTTTATACTTTCTAGCCAGCTTTATGTCCAAAAATGATCCATTAGCTGCTTGATTTCTGTTTTCCGGTTATTCATCACAGACCTAATACTCATCCAGTAATAACAATCTTTTTTGTTTTCTCTCAAAACAATTCAGCCTATAAAGGGGGTCTTATAAATCCCTACTGAACCACCTTTAAACATGTCAGTGAATAGTTCACATTCCAGCTGATACTATCAACAGAACTGAGACCTGTAAGTATTATTTCACAGCATCAATTTAATTTCTTATCCATGTAGTTATGTTAGTGTACATGTTTCACTTAATTGTTTCTTGAAGCCTGCTGTGCTTCAGATTTTCCAACACAACACTTGGGTATTGCCAACTTTTTATATTTTTGTCACAGTATAAGACACAAAGAGGACATGTCTCTGGGGAAAGGATGGTTATTAAAAGTCTTGTTATGTCATAGAATTTTAAGGAAATTGCATCACACTCAAAACTAGACAAAATGTTCAGATTAAAATTTAGGTAATACCCTACTGGACTTTTCAAATGCTATGAAATAAAAATGCAAAGGAGACCATTTAGGTTGAGGTGAAAATATTCCCCTTAAGTGGCTTATCATCTTTATTCGTCAGTATATTACTCTTAGTAGTTCTTTATTCTTCTCAGTAGCCCCCTTATTTTTGTTTGCTGGTGGTAACAAACTGCACATCTACAAGCATGTATGTCCATCAGTTGGTTGTCATTACATTTAAACTACAACATTGCAGGAAGAGTTTGACAGAATGTCACAAAATGTAGCACAAACATGCCCCTGCACACATGAGACTGTCATGATGGTTACAGTGACCTCATGCCTTTTTGTGAGCTTAATATCACATGAACAACTTAGAGGAAATCTTCATTGGCTCATTTTGAGGAAGTACTGCTTATATTTTGGTGGTAGAAGGCCAAAGGTCAAGGATGTTTTGACCTCAGAAATATCATTTTTCCCATGAGCCCAAATAATTAAAACTTCAACTTGAATGAGACAAATATAGTGGTCATTAAACTTATTTAATTCTTACTGTACAGCATGACAGAGACCAGATAATATGGTAAACATAAAATAAATACAAGAGGGGAACAAACACAACAAGATTTTTTTTAAATTCTCCACTAGACCTTGGTGCTATACAAATAAAGTTTGATTGATTGATTGATTGATTGGCACTTTTCCAAGGCTAATTGAGTAAAATGATGTTGATGAATCGCTGTCTCTCAATAACCATCGTAGCTACACACTATGCTTAATAGTGCTTCATAAATATGGTATTACAGAGTAAAAAGAAACAACATAGTAACAAAACTGTTGAAGACACAGTCTCCTTGCATCACTGACAACTGTGGGAGAGAGAACCAAAAAAATGGCCAATGGTAGCTGACAATTGCCAGTGTAAACAAAGCTTAGACATGTTTTACTCACTTGTTGGCATGTCAGAGTCACCAAGCCTGTAACAGGATGAACTCTGCATGATATGGGAAAATAAATATGGCAGGCCTATATGTTGTTACCCTAGATTTAATACAGTAACACTAACACTGGGTAAAATCTACCTGAAAATATTTTACTGTATCACTAACATTGAATGAAAATCATCCAAAAACATGTCAGGGATGGGAGCAGGGAAACACGCCTACCTTCAGTGATGTCCGTGAGCAGCCTGAAGCTAGCCAAGGACCTTCGTGTTTCATATTGAGATACTGTAAATATTGAGAAAACTGCATTGAGCTTTTAATTCTCACACACAACTTTGTTACTTACTATCAATAAACTTTAATTAGAAGGCCATCAAACCATGAGAATACCCAGAATATGAACACGCAGAACAAGGCAGTAATAAGTGTATTGTGACTGATAAAAAGTCCAAATCTAACATATATATTTATGTCTGTTTAATGCTGAATATGTGCAAATTAATATAGAGGGTAATCAATATTATAAATGAAAACAATTCATTTTGTAAAAATCTCATAATTCAAAAAAATCAACAAGATGCACTTATGAACAGCTGCACAGCTTAATCATGTTAGTTCAAACCTCTTATCAAGTGCACACATGTCTGGTAGGATATTCAGGTCTTTTTTTGTGTTTCACTCAACACCCTGCAGTGTCCTGTCTGGACAGCTACCAGAGGCGTCAGTCAGAGAGACTCTAAAACGGATGTGAATGTCTTCATCGTGGCTGTCACAGCAGCTCCGAGCCCTTTCAACACACACATCTTCAGCTTCACTTAATCCAGGTGTGGTTTTGGGTCAGGGCCAGTGTGTCAGACAAGAAGATGACATCAGTGCATGAGTTCACCTCAAACACAATACAGCGCAGTAAATCTGTGGATTTACAAACATACGACATGCAGCAGACATCCTGCAGTGGCCCCTCTGGGATTTCTATAACTCCAATGCTTTCATCTTTTCTTATTTGGTTGTAACATTTTTTACACTCTTCAAGTTTTAACACCCCCCTCCCAAAAATACGCTATAAACATATGAACTTGAAATTTTTTGATATATTGACAATACATGTACATCTCCTTACAAAAAACTTAGAAAAGCATTCATACACTCAGGGCAGGCTGAACTGGCATCTTCAATGGCTTTGATGGCGTCATGTACAGGGGAAACCCAAGCCTGTTGATCCTGGCCGACTTCTCACCCGATTTGCAGCAAATCCCTGTTCCAGTGACGAATGCCAAAGACCTCCAGTCCAAGTAATCAGGACAGATCTTCTTTCAATCTTCTCCAACATCTTCTGCTACACTCATTGACCATGTTGGTCGCCAGTGGGATCTCCTGCCTTGACCAAAGGCGTGACCGCAGTCATGCAAAAGCAGCACAAGGTCCGTCCTATTGTTGATCTCAGACACTCCCTGACCGGATGCAACATAAATGGATCCAAGATACCTGAACATATCAACCTTTTCCAGCACTGGCATTTACTGACATTGATTACCTAGCCTCCGGCTGCATGGCTGACATGACTTTCATTTTTGCCATGTTGATGCTCAGCCATGCCGCAAGAGCAACTGGTTCACTGCTTTCAATGCATCTTGAATCTGGCTGTAGTCCTTTCCCAGCAGGTTGATGTCATCTGCATAGACTCGGTCCATCAGAAAGACATATGTTCTGACCTGGACTCCTAGACAGCTTCACAGGGCATGGTTCAGGATCCAGTCCACCACATGGGTAAACGGAGAGTACCTGCGGACTCTCATTCCTGATAGAAGATAGTATGCCTAATAAACTGAGTATCTTGTTCTGAGCCTGATGTCAGAGGAAAATGGTCTCTGTGTCAATATGGTCTATGATGTTACTTCTGTCTCAGTGCATGTATTTGGGCTCATAAAGTAGTCAAGATTTAAGATAAAGTTTGAAGCATTTATTTTTATTTTTCTTTATCAGCAATAATGCACAAAAAGAGGATGGAAGAGATGCACCAGATTGAGTAACTTGTTGATTTGCATCTGCAGTCCATGTGTTTATGTTTTCAGTAACACGTGCATAAAACAAAGTAATGATTTTTCAAACACATGAAGTCAAGATGACTGGTTTGGGTGTTCATATTCATAGATGAGGCCTGTTGTACTGGGTCATTTCAAAAATACCAGAAAAAGCTTGTGAAACATTGCTTTGTGGAGCTTTCATCATGGGTCATGGTAATCAGTAGCTGAGGGTTTCACTGTTATAGTGTTTATTAAATAGTTTAAAGTAGTGAGCAGATATCAGTCACAAGGAGAGAAGTGAACATCTGACAGACAGGCATAGACAACTGCTGAAGTGACAGCAATTAGCAGGAGAGTAGCAGTGGAATTTAAAGGCAATGGCGGGACGGAGATTAGGATGTCATCAAGCTTCCTCTGAGAGTTGACAGCAGGATTAGGATGGAAAGAGAACAGGGGTGCAAAGGGTAAAAAGGGAGAAAAATAATTTATTGTGGTTAGAAACAAACTGTTCTTGGTTACTTTACAGAGTTTCCTTACCGCATGCTCAAAGAAGTGGGTCAGCTGAGAGGAGTGACTCATTGACTTTAGCTGCAGTGGGACCTCAAATTAATTATCCATTCAAACCCACAATAGCATAAAACCTGGACATGGTTCAAAGTATTTTGTTTTGGCAGTTGTCTCTATGCTTACTGCATAGAATTATCCCACAGGATATCCTGTTTTTATCCTGGTTTTGCTGTTTTCCTCTACATTTGTTGAGAGCTTAAAAACTTTGCACAAATAAGCGTGCAAAGCTCATACAACCAGCAGGGCATGATATTCTTTTCATTAATTTGCTTGTTGACTATTTTGTGGTTTAGTGTGGAAAATTACAGACCACTCACTAAACCACCATTTAATAAGCTGATGCCATGTCACCTGTCTCATGTGTTTCTGTTACAGAATGAGACACAAAAACAAATGTAGGTCAGTGTGTTTCACTAAAAGGAATCAAGGTACCGCGTTTCAGTAAAAATCTTAAAATGGATTGACAGATTCTTTTCTCCTTTAGTCCTCAGGTCTAAAACACTGCAGAGCATGGCTATAAAGATTAATGAGATCCCATGAATATGAACCAGATGGTGATTATTATGTTTTGGGCTCCTCCTCTGCTTGTTCTGTTGACTGGGTGAATAGTAAATATACACACAATGTCAAAATCAAATGATTTTGCAGTTGTTGAAACTGACAATTTACCCACCACTGTATACAGATATTTAGAGAATCACCTTCAGAAAAACAAAATCTAGAATTACTGTAAGTTGTTAAAGAGATACCAGTTTTATCCTTGTGCTGTTACCTGCTTAGTGAAGCTAACATGGGCTGAGAGGATAGATTCTTAGAACAGAGGATGTATTTAGTCAGGGATGGCTGTGGCTCAGCAGGTACAGCCATTTGTCCATGAACTGGTAAGTTAGTGGCTTGATCCCAGGCTCCTCATGTCCACAGGCCAAAGTGCCCTTGAGTAAGAGACTGAATCCGAAGTGCAAGGCCATGTACAGTACTATTTAGTCCCATATGAATGCTACAGACCAGAAACCAGAAGTCTGGTAATGCTTAAATAAGTTGCATGGTATTTGTGAGTGTGATTGGTTGTCTGTCTCCATATGTCTGCCCTTTGATGAACTGGTGGCTTGTCCAGGGTGTAGCCCCCTTTTACCCTCAGCCAGCTGGCAGAGACCCCCAGACCCTTAGGAGGATTCAGCGGTCGAACATAAATTTGATGGGTGTCTGACCTTCACGTGAATTCATTTGACCAAATGATGAAACACATTATAATATCCTATTAGATTATTTTTATATCATGTCTATTTTTACCTGTGCAACGAGCCAGGAATTTGACCTTGATTGGTGCCTTTGACCTTCATTCAATCAGTCTCAAAACTTTCCAAATCTCCACACTCCTTCCCTACGTGCCGAGATGCGCTGCATGTCACCTGGCAAACCAGGCAACTGCTTGGGGCCCCAGGCCAATAGGGGGCCCAGAGGGCTGACAAACTTTAAAAACAACAGTTTTGTTAAGTTATTTATAACATAATGGAGATCAATGCTGGTTGTAAGGGGGCCCCCTGTGAATTTTTGTCTGGGGCCCCAATGGACCCCAGGATCGCCAGTGGCTGAGACAAAAATGTTCTTACTGAAAGAGGTACATTTTCTGCAGGTGGAACATTTTTACTTTATCTCAGTGCACTTCACTAATGCACTAACCTCAAATCAAGCTGAGTTGATTTGAGTTGAACCTCAAATCGGGACACACTCCCGGGCCGCTGCCCGTGTCCCGCTCCTGGGCCACTGCCCGGGACCGACCATGTCGACACGGGCAACGCTGCGGGCCTTGTCGACGCTGGCGCTCCCGGGCAGCACTGCCTGTGTTGACGCTGGCGGCCCGTGAGCGTGTCCCGCTCCTGGGCTGCTGCCCGTGTCCGCTCCCGTAATGTAATGTACTTCTACATTAAGAGCGTTAAAAAATTCACCATTGTTGGCCCGGGAGCGGGACACGCAGCTGCCCGATGGCTTCAATGATGCTACAGTATCACCAGCAATTTCCTTCTTTTTGATCCAAAGCAGCAGTAGCCTCTCAATAACACAAACTAATGGCTGTTAGCCGCTAGCCTGTGTTAGCTTGGCTAACAGCTGTTAGCTTCGCCGAGACCTGGAAGTGACTACTTGTTATCCGGTTAA
>JAQQAE010009830.1:0-14399 GCA_029823295.1 Pseudamia nigra
TTTATGTTTGAAGTCTGAAATGTGGCAAAAGGTTGAAAAGTTCAAGGGGGCCGAATACTTTCACAAGGCACTGTATTAATAGTTTTATTGTCAATTCCAAACACTCTTTGATTTGGCACTTCTTTTTGTGTTGATTTGCTCACATTGAGTTGGTATTTATTCTGCCTGACTGTTTTTTTTCTACCTCAGCCCCACTGAAAATGAGGTTAAATAAATAATAAAATGCATTCTTTAGGTGCACGGCCTTACATTGGGGTAACACTAGGTGAGATGATTAGTTTGAGTTCCGTGGGTTTCCATGATGGATAAACATGGTGGCAAAGAATCAAAACTGACTGATCAAAACCTTTCTATGAAGGCTTAAAATGATTAAGTGACTGTACCACACATTTATGATCAAAAAGCTCCAAAGAAGTAGTTGTTAAACAAGTATTTACAAAGATGAAACACCTACCAAAATGCTGTATTCTGGTTAAATGTTTAGTGGCATCTCATTGGATGTCTTTATTTAGCGTCCATGCAAACATTGAAGATCTGTAATCAGCACGATTTCAACCAGATTTTAAAAATATTGTTCATATAACTACAGCTCATGGCTTTCCAACAGAAGACTGAACAACATGAGTGGCAAGAGGTGTGTACTTGCCCAAGTGTCCATTTTAAGCACCCTAAACTCAGCTTCTAGTGAAGCTATTGGTCTGATGGAGTGGTGGTGGTGCTGCAGAGACCTGAGACAGGCAGCATAGAGAAGATAAATATCTGAGTTAAAATCTGGCTGCTGTGTTGTGGGTTTTTCGCCAGACTACTTTCATTTTCCTCCAACACACAAGGCCAGCTACCAAAATTTGGTGACTGAGGCTGTTTGATTGGACCATGTGAACACCACAGTGCATGCATACGAGCACGAAACCACATACATACACACACGTGTCACCACAGCCCAGAATAGGCCCACAGCTCCAAATCCAGGGAGCTGCACGAGTGACTCATTCCTGTGCACCCTGCCAATCAAATCTCATCTCCTCCTTTCGCCTCCCCCTCCTTATTTCCCATAATGCAGCTTTCCTTTTAGCATCTTTCCACACAGACAAAGAGGCTCCACTGTTGATTACAACTAGTTGGAGGACAGCTCAACAACGCTCAAGGGGGTGTGAGCTTGTGGTGTGGATGGTGTGGCGTGGTGTTTTCCAGTATGTTGCATGCGATTTTGAAGGGTCTTTTCTTCTCTGTCTTCTCGCAACAGGTTTCTCTAGTCAATGGGATTGCAAAAGCTCCTTTTCTAGGGTGAGTGACCTAACATTACTAACTCAAACTCACAGATTCCTGCACGTTCAAGTTGGCTAGTGAACCATCACTGGTACATTACGGATTATTTTGAACACCTTTTTTTCTGCAGGGGAGGGAATCCGTTTGCCACAGTGAAGCTGAGGCCGACTGTCACGAATGACCGATCAGCGCCGATCATCTAAACAAAACAGCAGTATTTTCACCGCTGTCATGCCTTCAGGGGATTCACAGGACCCCCCACAACTCACTGAATATCACCCCAACCTGACATCTCACCAGCCTGCATGCTTGTCTCTCTCAGCGCCAGTCCAATCTCTCAAAGGACACATTTCCATTTGCATAGGTGTGTTTTTTTTATGTGCCAATGTGTATTTTAAATGAGCTACAACAGGGACAAATGTCATAATTAATAAATGAAAACAAGAACTATGAGACTTAGTACTATGGCATAAAGTACGGTTGGGGGTATGTGCCCAGCTTGTGTTTAAGTTAAGTCAAAAAATGACCCCCAAATGGCCATCTATATACCATGTCTGTGAAGTTTGTAAAATCCTTAAGTGTTGGTTTAAGTGGTGTTACTGGGGCATTTAAGATGAACACATGACATTCATAATTATATCATATGGTGATTATTGTGAATAATCACATGGAAGTAAGAATCAGTGTTCCTTTACCTTAAAATGGCCCTTTTATATCTACAGAGTCCACCATGTTTCCTCTTTTTTACATTTTACAACTTCCAAGGGAAAAAAGCATATATCATACCCACTTCCTTCTAACTCTCCCAGGTTATGGGACCTAATTTATGAAAAAATAAATGACCGCACAGTGTGTGTTGCGCAGTAGACAATTTTCTGATCCCAACTGAATCGTGCCACCATTTACACATGTGATGTTTGTCAACGTAGAAAACAAATTACCAAGTCAAGAAAATAGCAGTCTCCCGCATGACTAGTGAACCAAACCTTCATTTTATGTTACTCAGGGACCCATCTCATATGATACATGTCACAAAAAATTGACTGTACCCTGACAAATTTAACCTTGGTCTTTAAGAATGAAGCAGTGAAAGAGGTGAAATTCATTCCATGTCTGCTCATGTTGAGCTGCAGAGACCCTTTGAGAAAGACAAAGTTGCAACAACATCATGTTCACGACATCATGTTTGTAGTCTTTGTAATTATGTTTCATCTTTACAACAAACTGCTACTATTTTGACTTGTAAGATCACCATTTAAACTGGGAAACATCATACCTGTAAATGGTTCCATAATCCATTTGAGGTTAGAAAATCATCTGCCCCTCACCATTAACTGTAATACAATTTTTTTTTCCTAAGTTTGAGAGATTTGGGCTTCGGCTCTCTATCGCCATTACCTACTACGACTGAGTGCTTCACTAAAACACACAAACTAGCTCCACATGCTTTTTGGCCAATGTAGGTCTGGGTTGGGGGCATTCAGTCTACAATTACACCACTTGATTTCACAAAATATTACACATTAAACCGTTAATGCAAGAAAACAATTGTCCACCGTTATGAACATGTTTTTGTATCCCTTAAAAAGTGCAGAAACTGGAGAAAATACATCAAGTTCAACATAAGAGTTGGCTGCAATCTGTACCTTGACCACTAGATAGCAATATCACACACCGAACCTTTAAATACTGCACAAGCTGAAAGAAATAGAGGAATGTTATGGTTTCAGTTTAACAGTTTGAAAGTGAAAAAATGTTCTTGTCTTCAACCACATTCATATGATGCAGCGTTATTTAAGCTTTCTGTGTATTTTATGGTCACACATCTCCATTGATATGCAAATACAGAGGAAAATCTAAACCTTCACTTTGGGGTGGCCAATTCTTTTAAAGTTTCTGTCAGAATAAGATAAGTGTTATGGCAGTGTTCTCAGTTTGTTTGTGCCACAGTCTGGGCAGTGACACTTTCATAATGAGGAGATACAAACCTGATAGTGATGTAATGCTGATGAAACAGAGCAGCATGCAGGCTGTCTTCCTGACTTGCCAAAAATGTTATTATTCTTATTTTTATTATTACTCTTTTATCTTTCTTTTTTAAAGAGACAACGTAATGTACAGAGTTGTGAGAATGAAGGGAGTGACATGTTGGGAGATGGGTTTGTCATTTCAGTGAAGGCAAAACAGCTGGTCACTGTTTAAATAAGATTATTTATATAGTAAGTTTGTATGACATATTTAAATAACATATACACAAACGTGCATTTTGTCAAACGTGCACCACAATAGCCATTCCTCACTGATTTACGCTTGACTGCTGGTATGTATTTTTAAATGGGTAAAATGACTTTTGATGAAGGGAATATTTTTCCTGGTTTCACTGTTTAGTGCTGATTGTGTGTAAAAAGTGACAAATTAAAAACTGTACCCTGCTGGTAAACATCCAGTTGTATGTGTAAAGTGGGTCATTGTTTGAAAAATGTAAAGTATTAAATATTTTGTGAGAATACTTTTTGACACGGTTGACAAACTGACCAATGGGCCCAACAATGTGTATTAGTCAGACCATCATAGTTAGTGTTGCTTGCTTTTTACAGTGCACACCTTCCACTGTGGTGACTGGTGGAGTCTTTTTTTCTGAATAAAAAAACTTTAAATCACACAGTTTACATATCCTGTCACTGGTATGTCACTCAGTTCAAGTTGTAAGATGCAGATGTAATCAAACATTAAAAGTGTGTATATTTTGGAGAAAATGGTCCGTTGTAAATCATTTCCTTTTCTGACAGTTTCTGTGGTTTTTGTAAGAGACACAGCTACAGTCAAATTAATTTCCTTTTGGCATGCATGCAGGTAGTAAGCAAAGATATAAAAAAGAGATCATCTTAAAGAAGCTTTTGCTCTCCTAGGAATCCTGGTATAGCTAATACCAAAGCCAGAAATATTGACTACAATAAATCACAAATAGGGTTGAAATGTCATCTGTAGGCCTAGTGGATCAGTTTGATTGCCCAGAGCCACATGTTGGACAACTTCATTAATTAGTTAATAACTTGTCTTTAATTGGAGATGGCTGTCATTTTTATTGTAGTTCACAAGCAACAGTACTGGGATACCTAGATTCATGCATTTTCCTGTATTTTTGTTATTGAAATATCACTTATACGCATCATGGATGAAATTCAGTTTTTCAGAAAAGAAGTTATCTTACTGCACATAAAAAAAAAATCTAAAAATGTTTATGGGTTCAATAAATGTTTACTAGAACATGTTGGGCACTGACACATTAAAATGGTAAATTGTCTTGCACTTACCGTATACAGTGCCTTTCTACCCTATGGTACTCACCAAAGCGCTTTACACTGCTTTCTGTTCACCCATTCACCCACATTGGGAGCAACTTGAGGGCCTGAGGGGATTGAACCGCTAACCTTCTGGTTCATGAACAACCTGCTCACCTACTGAGCCACAGCTGCCCCTGTTAATAATAATAAAATAAAAATCAGATTCAACTTTTGGTTTTTATTTAAAAAATATATACAATAGGTAAAAAAAAATCTATTTACACTACTGGTTAAATGTTGGGACACACCATCTCCTTCAGTGTTTTTTTCTTTATTTTATTACTTATTTTTAACATTGTCCATTAATACTGAAGACATCCAAACTGTGTGGAATTATGTAGAAAATAAAAAGGTGCTAACCCAGAACATAAACAGTCAATCCAAAAATCTCAATAACTTTGCATGTGATTCCACAGAACCATCTAACCCCATCTGAGGTGCTGCTGAGGCTGGTAATTCTAATAAAGTGCAGTCACTCCTGATTTCATCAAAGCTAAATGTGACTCCTGTGGACCATCTAACACATAAAGCCATCGTCATCACACAGGACCCCACACACCCCCGCATCAATCCTTCCAGCTCTTACCATCAGGTCACCATTACAAAATCCCACTGACCCGCAAGAACAAATACAAACATTCTTTTATTCCCACTGCCATCAGCACATTGAACAGTTTCAAAGAGATAAGTACCTCACTTAAGTCCCACACGGAGGCACTGCTTGTCAGCTTTCTGTTACTTGTCACAGACAATAAAGGTTTATCTTATCTGAATCATGTTCTGGGCTGTTTAACACTTTTTTGTTGTGTGTTCTGTCACAGTCTGTAAGTCTTCAGGGTGAATATACTGTGGCGCTGGGCGGCCATGTGGAGTAAAGAACGGCGAGGAAACCGGCGGTTCACACACAAGCACTTTATTCCACAACCCCTCCTCTCAACAGACTGGCACGAACTGACAAAAACCCAACATAAACCCCAACATAAACCCACAATGCCCCCATCATGCCGGGTGGCTCCCCCTAGCGGCACCCCACAGCCGCTACAATACAATATGGGAAATAATAATAAAGAAAATCACTGAAGGAGAAGGTGTGTCCACATGTGTTTGCACAGTACTATTTATACCATTATTCCTACCATTCCTTTGCACTGTTAGCAGTGCTTCGATGGTACTGTATGTTGTGTTTGTACCTTATAAAATACACCGTACAAGGTATCTATATGTGCCTACGACATCAAAAATAATCGTAACTAACTTGACATTTTCTGTACAGCCCAAACGAGCGGATGCTGAAAGGAAAACGTATGAAAAGCTTCTCCTGCGTCTTCCCTGACCAGCGGTCGCGTCTCCGACTGAGGCGGTGGGGATGCGGGGGATGCGGGGGATGCGAGGGATGCGGGGGATGCAGAGGGACGTGACGGATTAGGAAGTGAACTAGATGGAATGGAGGAGGATGGCGGGACATTTGAAGGTTGGATTAGAAGTACAGTAGTGGTGTGAGGAGAAAGCGTAAAAAACAGCTAAATCGAAGTTCGTACTCAGAAGGATCTGATAGTGAGCAAAGTGCGTCAGTAATGAAAAGTCAGGAGGAGGAGTTGAGTGATTCTTAAACCGAGTCCAGAGGGGGATTCGTTCGGTCCGTCTGACCAAAGCGATAAATAAACTGATAGGTGAGGTGAAAAGTGCTAAAGTTTTGCGTCATGGAGCGTTACTGATTTTCTGCAGGCCATCAGGGTAAACAAGATTGAAGGTAAGAAGGTGCAAGTAACGTTGGTTACGGATAAAAAGGATCCGAGGCGTCATTTCAAACATACCTAGCAGCCTGTCAGCAGAGCAGCTGAAAGAGAATCTAAAGGGAGCAAAGGTGAAAGAGGTGAAAACAACTCGTGATGGTGAGAAGTGTGACAGCTTGTCAATTCTGATAAGTTTCGATGAAGAAAGTCTTCCAGCTAAAGTGTGTACTGGGTACATGCAAATACAATGGAATTGAATTCAATTCAATTCAATTCACCACTGTGGTGTTTCAAATGTCAGAAGTTTGGGCATCTACAGTAGCAGCAGTATGTAGAGGAAGGCAAAGATGTGGCAGATGTGCCGGGGAGCATGAATACGGAAAGTGTGAAAGTGAGGTAAATGTGGAGGGGAGCATAGCTCTGCTTCCGGAGGATGTGAGTTTAGAAAGTGAGCGGCTGAGGTGAAACGGTTGAGAACTTCACAGGGGATCACTTATGCTGGGGCAGAAATTAGCCATGCAATCAGACTAATTAAATGAGGACAAGTACTGTAAATAATAATGGGGTGAAATGTTGTGAAGGGTGCAGTAGGATTAAAGAAGACACACTGGTTGTGAAGAAAAATGACTTTCTACTGTTCATGGTGGAGGTAATAAATTGTTCAGCACAAACAGCCAAGAAAACAGAAAAGATAAAAAAAAAATAGTTGTCAAGTCTGCAGAAAAGTATCTGGGTGTCAGAGATCTTGGATGGTGCGAGGTTAAGGAGATGTTGAAAGGACGTATGAGTAGTTTACAGTCACAGCCATGCAGTGGTGGTACTTCATGGTATTAACTGTACTACAGTGGAATGCTGGAAGTTTGATAGGTAATGGTCAGGAATTTAAAAGGGTTGTTTCAACTCTTCAATGTAAACCTAATGTGATATGTGTGCAGGAAACTTGGCTGAGGCCGGATTTTGTAATACAGGGATACATAGCATAGGAACAGAGCAGGAATCAATAGGGATTAAGATATGGACTGAAAAGGATGAGTTAGTAGTAATTAATTATTATAATCCATGCAATCGATTACATTCTGACACATTAAACACTGAGTGGGCAGGCATTAACTAAGGTGATGTGGTGTGGAGATGTTAATGCACATAGTACACTGTGGGGAAGTGAGAAAACAGATGTAAATGGGGAAGTGGTGTAGGAATATATGATGGAAAAGGGTTTAGCGTGCGTGAATGATGGGAGAGGAATCAGATACAACAGTATAAGCAATAAGGAGAGTGACATTGATCTGACATTAGTCTTAAATGAAATAGCAGGTATTATGACATGGAAGGTAACAAGTTAACAGTAGGCAGTGACCATTATCCTATTATTATTAAAGTGGGGATAGAAATACACCGAGAGGAGGATCTGAGGAAACCAAAATGGAGGTTTGAGAAAGCCAATTGGAAGAGCTTTCAAGCACAAAGCGAAGAAGGATGTGAGAAGCTAAAAAAAATGAAAAGCAATAAATCAGGCAGAGAAGAGTTAAATAAGAGAATAGTGGAAGTCATAATACAATCAGCGATGGGGTCAATACTAAGGAGTGTGGGAAGTAGAGGGAGAAAGAATGTACCATGGTGGGATGAAAATTGTAGACAATTCAATTTTCAATTCAATTCTATTCTATTTGTATAGTGGCAATCATAATCACTGATTATCTCTGGCGCTTCACACAAGCAATTAAAAAGCGGAACAGCGAAACATCATTCTTTAGACAAACCGATTCAGTACAGAAAATCGCAGGCAGAAGTAAGGAGGATTATTAGATCAACTAAACATACATATTGGAGGCAAAATTGTGACAATGGGGAGAGAAACTCAGCTGTCAGACATCTGGGGAATGATTAGGAAGATGAATGGAATTAGGAGGAATAGAACAATGCCTTGTTAACCAGTGGGGACAGAATAGCAAGTAGTAATAGTGAAAAAGCAGAACTTTTGGCACAGACATTAGTCAAGGTACACAGTTCAGAAAATCTTACAGTAGAAGCCAGACAGTGCAGGGACGTTTTGGAACAAAGTACTAATGTACTAACAGTGAAGAAACTTACATCAAGAAAGAGTCTAGATTTACCATTTACTTTATTTGAGTTAAGGGGAGCCATCTCTGAAGCACAGCAGTCATCACCAGGGAAAGATAGGGTTTATTATAGTGTGTTAGCTCACATGGAAGACAGTGCACTTCTAGTTGTGTTAGAACTGTTTAATAAAATCTTGGATACAGGGAAAATTACAGCGCCATGGAAGCAATCGGTCATTGTGCCTAAAGCCTAAAGCCAGCAAAGGAACCATCAGACCCTCAAACCATAGGCCAATAGCCTTGACATCACAGTTCGGCAAGACTATGGAGAGAATGGTTACAGAGGCTAACTTTTGTTTTAGAAACAAGGAACCTGTTATCCCCATATCAAAGTGGGTTTCGCAAGGGGAGGAAAACAATGGACTCGGTATAATGTGGAAAAGGCATATGATGTGTTGTGGAACGAAGGATTGCTCATCAAACTTAACGAGTTAGGGGTTGGTGGCAAATTATATAACTGGGTGCTTAATTTTATTTTTGGAAGAACGATAGAATTTAGGGTTGGAACGGAGCACTCAGGGGTATACACTCCTGATCAAAATTTTAAGACCAGTTAAAAAATTGCAAGAATGTACATTTTGCACTGTTCGATCTTAAGAAGGTTCTCAGTAGTGCTTCAAAATGCAAAAAGAAGAAATGGGAGTGAGACAGAAAAAATTTTGAGGAAGCAATTTATTGCAAACAACCATTAAACTGAAATAGGCTGTTCATCAGCTGATCAAAACTTTAAGACCACAGCCTTTAAAAGCCCAAATCTTTGCAAAAATGTGGATTCAGTGTCATTTTCTGTCAGGTACAGTATCCACACTGTCATGACCTGATGGCAAAGGCTAAAAAGCTTTCTCTCTTTGAACACGGTCGGATTGTTGAGCTGCATCAGAAAGGCCTCTCGCAGCGTGTCATTGCTGCTGAGGTTTGACGCAGTAAGACAGTCATTTTAAACGTCTTAAAAGATCCTAAGGGTTGTGTAAAAAAAAAGTCAAGTGATAGACCCAAAAAAATATCACCGTCCCCGAGCCGGAGGATCCAATTGGCTGTCCGTCAAGACACGGAATGATCCTCGGCCCAAATTAAGCTTGTCACTGGTGCCAACTGCAGTCCCATAACCATTAGACGACATCTGTGAGAGAAGGGTTTTAAGAACAAAAAACTTTTCCCACTGTTCTCAAATCGTACACGACATGCATATACGTACATCATCCACCCAAGACGCCGCACACACACGCTCGAAATGGAACAAATGAAATTTTCATTCCTTCTGTAGCAAAATGAAATTCCACTTTCAAAGAGAAAACATTTTATAACAGGTTTTTTTCTGTCCTTTAGTAAAAAATGAAAAAAAAAAACTTGCAGCATCTGAATGGCAGAACTTTCTGTTGTTCCCTTCTCCTTGTAAACAGACGCTCTTTCTTTAGCAGTAGTGACATTTTTTCCATTCTGTTTTTTCTCTGCGACATTCTGTATAAAAAAAAATGTGCTGTAATTGTGCGTTAGGCCTGGAGTTGGCAAAAAATAAAATGAAATAAAAATATTAAAAATTAATTAAAATCCCTTTCCTTTTCTCTCTTTCTCCATCAAATAACTGTAGAGCTCTGCACCCCCACCCCCCACTGTTCCCTTTTCACCTTTTGTATTTAATTTTAAAGTCAGTCAGTGTACAACCGAAAGCTGGATGCAAGATAGAAACTATATTAAAATGTACTGTTATTTAAGATGTAATAAAAAGCAGTTTGAGATGACCTACTGTGTTGAGTGTGATTCACTTAGAGCGGTTTCCACTGAAGCTAGAATGTTGCAGACTGTTTGGTTTCCTTGTAATTATGTTCAAGTCAAATAAACAATTTCTTATCCACTGTTGAATCAGCCTGGCTTCTCTGTACACGCATTCACACTCACCGAAGACCCCCGGAACCCCCCTCCTGTTGTCTCAGAACAGCCCGGTATCAGTACGGAGGATCGTTCTGGAATTGACCACCAGGGTCTGCAGCCTGCAGCTGCAGGGTCACATGTGGCTCTTTGGCCCCTTGTGGCTCCAGAGGCTTTGTCTTGTGATGGACGTGACCTATAATAAATGTAAATGAACTAAGAGAAAATGAACATAAAATAAGACAAAACTGAAGGAAAGAGTCCATAAATTGAGCAAAATAATCAAAGTCAAATAAATGCACCGAACAGATTTAAGGCAAAGCCAAACGAAATAAAAATGAGCAAAAAAATAGAATTATAAAATGAACAAAAAAAATCCAAAACCATGAACATGAAGAAATGAACAGAACAGACCAGAAAGTGAACAAAAGATTAGAGAATATTCACGTGAATGAAGGAAAAAACAGAAAATGAACAAAAATTGAGCCAAAATGAAAGAAAACACTTGACAATTTGATCAATAAAAATAAACAATGTAGTAAATAAAACAAAAATGAGAATGCTTAAGACAAAACCAAACAAAAAACTCAAAATTTGAGAATTTAAAAAAAAGATTCATAAATTTTTACAAAAATTAAATAAAAACAAGCAAAAATGATGAAATGAACAGAACACTCCAAAACAAGGTAATGAAGGAAAACTAACCAAAATAATGAACAAAAATGAGCAAAAATAATCAAAATTAAACAAAATAAATAAAAAAGGAAAAACAGAACAAAATAATCCAGAAAATGGATTAAAGTATTAGAAAAACTGACAAGAATGACAGAAATTGTAAATACATAATTGAAAAATATTATAAATTAACAATATAATCAACAAAATAACCAAAAGATTAGAGAATATTAAAGTAAATGAACAAAAACAAGACAATGAAAGAAAATAAACAAAAATGAAGTCAAAACCTGTCAAAATGTTTTAGTACAGTATGACTTTGCTGCATCACTTGGAGGAGCATTATGGTAATCAGGAGGCTCGTGGAGTGATACGTACTGGGCCATATCACACCGTGAGTGATACGGCCCAGTACGTATCACGGTGTACGTGACGTGTCGCGTATGCATGTCACGTACACTTTAACGCGTCAGGAGTGATACCGGTCTGAAGCGACACAGAGACATGCTGACGAAGCGGATTTGATACTCACCGAGCAGAGGCAGAGACGACCTGGAGCCCACATCCGCCCCGGGCGGGTTAACCAACCAACTCCAACCACCAGACACCGATGCCAACAGGCCGAACAGAGCCAAACCGGTTGCTCTGAAGCAACAGCAAGGAGATCGACCCGGACAATGACGAGAGGGATGCGGACCCACCCGATGCCGAAACCGCCCAACTGCCAAACAAAGGCACCGATGACGAAGAACCCAATGGACCCGCGGGAGAGGAACAAACCCAAAAAGTGAGTGAACCGTACTGTTTTGTATTTTATGTGTTACAACTGAACAATGTTAAGAGCTGCGGTATTGTGAATGAGTTGAATAGAGTTTGACTTATCTAACTTTTGCCTCGCTTAATGCGCCTTATAATCCGGTGTGCCTTATGTATGGAAAAAGATCATAAATGGATCATTTTTTAATTATGCGCCTCATAATGAGATGGAGGCAGCTGATTCGCTGTGGCGACCCCTGAAGGGAACAGCTGAAAGGAAAAGAAGAAGAAGATAATGCGGTGCGTCTTATGGAGCGGAAAATACGGTAAGTTGCCTGCCAGACAACCTGAACTCACTCCAGAACAAAGTGGATGAGCTGGAATCCCTTCATGTAGCTTCATGTGTTTGTGTGAGACCCGGATGAACAGTGACTGAACAGACTCCTGTGTTGAAATGCCTCGATGCACCGTGGTTCGACGGGACGGGACAGTTTGCTGTGGAGGCAGCATCGCATGGAGACATGTACAACACCTGGACACACTGGTTAAAAAGGCCGGATCACTGCCACCAGACTGTTCAACACCACAGCTGATGGAACAAATCAACAAACCGAAGAAAATACAGGAAATGAACAAACAAATCAAACATAAATGACCAAAATATTCCACAAATACACAAAGATAAAAACAAAGTGAACAACGATGAACAAAATCCTCCACAAAATGAACTGATCTACATTTTCCCACAGGTCAGTACAGCTGAAATGTGGACATGACATCAGACCTCTGCAGCGACGACGAACGGATACATTCAAGAGTCAGACTTCAGTGAGTTTGAAGGCCAAAGCTGGGATTTACTGGGTCTGAAATAAAGACCGAAGAGCAGCTGCCTTTATGTGGTGCCATGCAAACCGCTGAGTAAAGACAAAGAGATAAAGAAATCACAGTTTACATAGGCATAGACCAGGGGTCTGCATCTGTGGCTCCTTAGCCCCCTCCCCACTGGCTCCTGTGGCTTTGAACAGTGATGGAAAAAACATTAATAAATCAAAATAACCAGTAAATCAACAAAATGCAGAAAAATAAAGACAAAATTGATGTGAGTAATCTGGAAAATAACCAAAAATATGAGCAAGAATATATTTCAGTAGTATCAGGCAGATCAGAGTCTATCAGATATAACGGGGACCGGGTATGGTTGTAAGACCACCCGCACCACCAGTCAGGGATGAGATAGAAGTCACATGATCACTTCAGTCTTTACCCACTCCCTCTTCAGTCTCACATGGTGGCTGTCAAGGCTGGAAGCAGACGTATGAAGATTTAAATGAGAAAAAAAGAAAAGAAACAGATTTTGATGTACGGTAACAAAGGAATTTTTTGACCAGCACTAAACTGTGATTAATACTCATACAACTGCACATAAAATCAAACGACTTACAATAAAATAAATTGTAGTTTCTTTGGAAAAATGTGATGCATTTACCCCCCTGCAAGACGAGTTACCCTAGCGACCTGTCTGTCAAATCCCAGCACAGCAGTAATTTGACAGATAATTTTCTGTAATATCTTAATAACAGAGCAAAAAGTTAATGAAGGACCAGATCACTTATTTAAGGGGTCCAAACAAAAAATTTGAGACCATGGTGACTCATGACAAAAATGTATTTGCTTAGTATTTTCAGATAGAAGTCCAGTGTGAAGTTGGACCCCACTGAACAGCGCCCCCACTCGCCCACAGCGGTATTACAACTTTAAGTTACTTCTGCGTAGGCCTCACTGAACAGCCTGGATCACCGTCTACTGGTTAGTCCAACTTTTAAAACTTGATTTTATTAATTTTTACAGGATGTCTGGGCAGACTGAGAGAGGTGTGCTTGCGGATGTTTTAAAAAAGCATCCCCAATTCCAAAAAAGTTGGGATGTAAATAAAATCTAAATTACAACAGGAAAAGCTGATTTACGGGCGACAAGGTGGTGCAGTGGGTAGCACTGATCCCAACGCCGGCCTGTGGAACCTTTCTGTGTGGAGTTTGTATGTTCTCTCCGTGGGTTCTCCCCACGTAGTCCAGCTTCCTACAACCAAAAAGTTAGGTTAATTGGTCACTCTATATTGTCCATAGGTATGAATGTGAGTTGCCTCTATATGTCAGCCTTGTGATGAACTGGAAACTCATCCCGAGTGTACCCTGCCTTCACCCTAAACCCAGGACCTTCAAGCTGTGAGGCACAAGTTCTACCCACTGCACCACTGTGTCGACCACACTAAACAAACAGAATAATTACAAATATTAGTAAAAACAAACAGAACGCTTAAGAAAATTAAGAAAAACAAAGAAAATAATCAAGATCATGTAAGAAATGCAAAAATGCAACCAAATAACCAGAAAAATTTGGAAAAACAAACAAAAAAGTAAAAAAAAGAAAGAGGTGAATTAAACCAAATAATCAAGACAGTGAACAAAAATAAGCTAAAATGCAAATGAACAAAAAAGAAGAAAAATATTCAAGAAAATGAACTTAAAACAAGTAAAATAGTGAAATTGAACTGTTCTTTAAAACCGTATATCAAATAAAATCAAAATGAACCCAAAATCAACATAAATGAAGAAATAATCAAGAAAATGAAATAAAAAATA
>JAQQAE010009831.1:0-14398 GCA_029823295.1 Pseudamia nigra
GTCGTCCCACGAGTCTCCTTCTTGTCGGGTCTCTCAGTTTGTGAGGACGACCTGCTGTAGGCAGATTTATGCACGTACCATATTCGTCCCATTTATTTTTAAGATGGCTTTAACTGAATTCAGGGGCATATTTAGTGACATGGAAAGCATTTTGTATAACCTTATCATGGAGCTGCTTGTAATGTTGTTCCATCTTCATAGTGTAACTGAAGCCAAGAATACTGCTTCACCGGTGACTTGACCCTTTGGTGTCAATACTACTGTCACTTAAGACACAGTCAGTGCACTCAGATGATCTCCCTTTATAAACAACCAGCACCATTTGTCTGAGCGTCTGGATACGGTGGGCCGCAACAAACGATTTGCTAAAGCAAAATTCCCAAAATCGTAGACTGCACCTTTAATATGGAAGACAGCCAAACTGTTTTAGATCTTACATTGCCCAAAGAAGTGACATTTAGCTTGATGACAGTGTTGCACACTCATGGCATTCTTTCATTAGATTCACAAGGTAGTCAGTTGGAATAGTTTTCAAATCATAGGTAATTTATTTGTATTACTTCTTGTCTTCTTATTGTGTTTTAAATAGTGATCGACCGATATGGGTTTTTCATGGGCAATACCGATAGAGATTATTAATAGTTAAGGAGGCAGATAACCAATATTTGGAGCCGATATTCATTTGCAGTAAAAGTGTAAAAAATTGGCATAAAAATGTTGAATAATACAAACACTTCACTTGGTTGAAATGTCTAAAACATGTTTATTTAACCAAACAAATAGAAAATTAATAGCTCCAGAAGTGCATGGATCCTAGACTCACAAGTTATTGTAGGCGCTGTGGGCGGAACAATGCTTGGGAGAGGGGCAGCCGAGCCGAAATAACCCAGTTTTTAATTGATTTCTTGATGTTGGCCTGGAATCTAACTGGAGTCATGCTGGAGTCATACTGGAGTCTAACATCCCAGGGGACTCAAGGGAAAGCTAATACTAGCCGCTAACTTACTGACGTGGTAAATATTCACCATGCAGTGTCAAACAAAGTCATATTATGGTGTTGTTAGTGTAAACACTTCCCCAAAACTCGTGGGACGTCAATCATATCTCAGGTAAAACTATGCCCATATTGAATAAATAGAAGATACGAAGGTCCGACTCAGTCTGACTTCACCGGCAAGTCAAGTTATTACAGCAACATGTCAATCAAACCCCAGCATGGCAGTGACTACCAGATCACTTATTAGAAGGTCCAGATAAAACGTTTGAGACCATAATGACTCATGACAGAAATGTATTTGCTTAGTATTTTCACAGTCCAATGTAACTCTATGGGAAAAGGGCTTCTTGGAGCTGAATGAACGGTTCCGTATTGGCCAACAGTGGTATTACATGTTAATGTTACTTCCGCATCGGCCTTACTGAACAGCTGGAATCACTTCCCACTGATACAGAATCTATGGCTCTATTAGTCCTACTACAACTACTATACAAATCTATATTATGGCAAAAAACAGTTAAGTAAAGAGAACAGACAGTCCATTATTATTAAAAAAAATGTAGGTCAGTCAATCCATAAAATCTCAATAACTTTGAATGTGTCACCAAGCTTATTTCACAGTTGGAATGCCTGCACTGTTAATGTAGAAATTTTGAAAAGAACCATTGAAGATGTGTCCAAACTTTTGACTGGCAGTGTACGTGACAGAATTTGCTGTTAAAACTGTTCAACTTAGTAACACAGCTAAGACCACGGTGGTACATTTAAACCCCTTTACCTGAACACTTCACACCCCACCACTATTCTGCTCATATCACCTAATGATGACTGATGACATACATTTGATTCACCTGTCTGATGTGCAGTGTCAGGGGGCTCCTTAGTGGAATATTTGGGCAGAGTGAGGGGAGAACGAGTAGGCAGACTGAGGCAGACTCATTTGTCTTTAGTGTCAGTGCTAATGCAAAAAAATAAAAAAAAATAAAGAGTGAGGCACTTGTCGATAGCACCAGGAGGTAACGTTTAGCAGCGTGCTTAGGAAAAATGGCTGATGAGACCCGGCAGTTATCAAGGGAGAGGAGTGGGATGTTACTAGAATTTAATGAAGGACATGTTTAGTTTCCTCCATATGGGTCATGGTTTTCCCTTCTCTGTGTCTCTGTGTGGATATGTGCGTGTTATCTGTGCCTCTGCAGACACTAATTTCCTGCATGGATCCCTGACCTTTCAGTGTAGCCTGGGGGAAGCCATTTGATCATGACACACACACAGGCTGCACACCAGTCACTGGACTGGTAGTAGTAGGCCAATGTAGGTCTTTCCATACTGTGTTTGTCCCAAAAAATGTTAAAAACAGGGCAAGGATATAAATACTATCATTCAAACTCCCATGAAATATACACTTAAGATCATAACGCTGCGGGACTTAGAGATAACTTCACATACATAACTTTGCCAGTACCAAAGAATTGTCACACACTGTATGCAAGTAGACCGTTCTTTTCTTCTGGAAATGAGCTGGTGAACAGATGGGATAGTCTGTGTTTTCAACCTCTATAATATGTTCAAGATTACTTTCTCTCACAGAATTCACTCTGCAAATTGTAAAACTCAGTGTACCTCGCTTCATGACAAACCTGCTGAAAATGGCAGGTTTTGACAAAGACACCCTGTACATGTTTTATGTGACACTTTCTTTTGTAGGAATGTTGTCAATCTATGGCAACAATAAAGTCATATGACAAGTCCTAACCCAATGTGAACCCCAGGGGAAAACCCTCTAACAGTCCCTTGTGTAAGAGGACACAAGTGGGTCACAAATACTAGTGTGAATAAACAATATGTATGTTGATATGCATGCAAAGCACCACGCTCGCTGTGCACACTGGTAAGTGTGCCTGCCAAAAACAATGAGTGGAAGTAACCTGAGCCAAGCCCTCAGGTGAGCCTGGTGTTAAAGCTTCCACTTCTCCCTCCTGTTCTCCTTCCCTCTAGGGTCCAGTTAACCCCGCCTGGCCTTTTTTTGTCGAGCGCTCCGTCTCCCAGCCTTGTGACCCAGGGCCTCATTATGACCCCGGAGGTTACTGGGTGTTGTTTATTGCGACCCAGTTCCTGTGCAAGTAAAGAACGCATGCCTCTCCCAGTTAACTCTGTCCATTAAGCTAAGTGGGACCCATCAATTATTCAGCAGTTTCCAATATATAATTCAAGGGGATAAGGGGGGACTGTCATGAATAGCGACACACACAGGTGGAGGAAGAGTATAGTAGTTTGGATTCAAAGTTGGCTGTAATTCTGCACATTTGCAAGCCCAAGATGGGGACGTTATGAAAAAAACAATAATCTGATAAGCAGCAGGGTGAACAGCAAGAGAAGACATAAAAGAGGAGAAAAATGAGGAGTGACGCAGCATAATTTCAGTGATGCAAGAGCTGTCAAAAAAGCTGTGATGGCACAAGCGTTAAGAGTGTGAATGGAGGTAGTATGGTGAGAAAAAGTTTTGAAATTGAGCATGAAAAAGCCAGGACAAAATAAAGTTGTAGTATTTTGTGGCTCAAATACATCTTGATATATCAATCACATTTAATTTAAAAACAGTGAAGAAGAAAGGAAATTAGGGCAAAGCATTAAAAGTGAGAAGAGGCAGCTTTATGGTGCTACTAACCCCTCCTCCTTCCTCCACTGTGTAGGCGTGGGTCCTGAGGGAGCCAGCGATGTTAATACAGTTATTAAGCCTCTCCACTGAAGCCTGCTCCACCTCCCCAACCCTCAGCATCAAGAAGCCTCTCTCTGCCTGCCAGCTCTCTTGCTTCCACAATGAGATCAAACAGTCCCAACTAGGCCAGCTCTGGGGGAAGCCGATGATGGAGCTTCCCGCTGAGCAGTGAGGGCAGGTGAGGTTGGTCATGTCAATCCCAAGGAGCATCCCAGTAGGCTTTAGTGGAGAATGGGGAGGGGAGGAGGGGGATAGGCTTCAACCTTGCTGTGGTTCCCCTTTCCTTTTCCTTTCGCTTTAAAGTCAGCTGATGAAGATTCCCATGCACCTCTTCCTGGTATTGGGGATTACAGCCATGAAAGGTTTTAGCAAACATACGCGCAAGAGTGGATTTCTTCCCTTTGTTAGCATTAAGATGTATGTAACTGTGGGGGTTGATTAAAGGTGAGCAGTGTGTGGAAGTACCTGCACTCGAGTATTATATAGAGGTAGAATTTAGAGGTACTTTCCTTGACTTTTCCTTTCTGCATACCTAAATTTCCCAAGTTTTAGCTACTAGAACGCTGATTTTGCGTATTTAGTAAAAGTGCTAAACGAGCTAGAACATATTTTATATTTCACACCGGTGATTTGAAACCCTTTCAAGTGACCACCTCGTGAATCTGATAAGAAAATGCCAAGCTGTTGGCAAGGCTAAATGTGGTTACTTAACATATTCTGGGTTGTTTAACACTCTTTTGTTTACTACATAATTCCACACGTGTTCTTTCACAGCTTGGATGTCTTCAGTATTAATGCACAATGTTGGAAATAATAAAGAAAAAAAAAACATTTCATTCAAGGATAACGAGTTAACAACCTCTGCTAAATAAGGATTTTTTTCCCCTCTTCTCACATGTTTTCCATTCAATAAATGTTCAAATTGTCTAATATCTCTACAAAGATCAAAGATTTAAGAAAAACAAACCAGAAAGTGAAAACAGATTTGTGTATTAAAGTTTGTTTTTCCCTCTCGTCTCTTCCATTAATCATCCTATGACTCCTCAGTATTATCTGGTGGATCTGTTTATGAAACAAGACGTAAAGCAGTTTAAACTTGTTCCACATCCAGCAGTTACAACAGCAATGAGCAGCAACAAACTGATTATTCACTAGCAATACTAATCTAGTTAATGATGCAATAATAACAACAATATGCCAGTCAGAGCAGGAGTCTGCAACCTTTATAATGCAAAGAGCCATTTTTTGACAAAATGGAAAGAAGTGTCTCCACTAAACCACTAAAATATTTGACCCCTTTATGTATCGCATGAAATATGATGCATCGTTTTCGCTGGCAACACGTTACTACCAATTTGTTCATTTTTTAAAATTCATTTCTTCATTTTGTTGATTTTTTTGTAATTGATCATTTCACCTGATTTTGTTCATCTTCTGTAATTTTTGTTTGTGCAGATTATTTAGTAAATTTTTTATTGGCTTTTTTTGGTTTTTCCTCTTAATTTTTATATATTTTTGTGAATGTTAATTTCCCTGATTATATTTGTGATTTTTTTGTGCATTATATCACTCATTTTTGTCCATGTTGTTGTAAGTATTCTTTATCTAGACTATTTTGTTCATTTTCTTGAATATTTCATTAATTTCTAAATACATTCATTCATTAATTTTTGTGATTTTTGTTCATGTTCTGATTATTTTACCCAGGTTTGTCTTAATAGCGTAATGTTTCTAATTCAGTAAAATAATTTTTCTTATTTCATCTTTGTTCATTATTGACCATTTCTGTATTATATTGTTTAATCTGGTTAATTTTCTGTCTTATTTTTTGTTGTTGATTTAGTGCTTATTTTGCTCATTTTGATTTATTATAATATATGTTAATTTCATCAGTGGACAAAGCCACAGGAGCCACTGGGGAGGGCTAATGAGCCATATGTGGCCCTGGACTCAGGGTTGCAGACCACTGAGTTGGAGGGACCAAACCAGTTCATTTCAACTGTATCCTACATTTTGGTGCCAATACTAATAAGTTTTCTAATTAAATTGTATTTTAATACAACATTTTTACATTGATGTATTGGTATTTCTATTTGCACTGGGAAACGCTCATCTTGGTGTACAGGTTAAGGTCACACTTTGATCCGCAGCGAGGGGAATCCCTCTGTGAGTGTCAAGAGGAACCTGGGTGGTCACCAGTACGGCAGAGACATGTCGGCGCGTGTGTCTAATCGCTGCATTACATCCAATCCATAATTCACACCAGGGAGAAAAGATTAATGTTGCCACTCTTTCCTTTAGCCAGAAATTTGGGCAACCATGCAGACTACAGGCAAGGTGGAATATTAAAAAAAAAAAAAAAAAAAAACACTGGGTAGTTTCATTTGAGCTGCTATCCTTCTACTGTGTACTGTTTAGCTCTTCTACAGGTGAGGACATGATAAGTAGCGGAAACAGGTTTCACCATAGTAGCACATACGTATAGGGTTACCTAAGATTTGGCTTTTGCCTCATCTTGAATCAATATAAATTATAGAAAAGAAAGGAGGGAGTGCATTAAGAGACGAGTGAGATAAGGCCAAATATTCTAATGTGCTAAATAGGACGGGGATATAGGTCATTCTGTACCAGACTCAATTTACCCACGCTGGCCTGTTGGCAGCCGCTGGATACAGGCCAAGTCTCCATCAGTCGCACTAATAATATCAGTCACCCAGCCAAGCTTCCCTTTCTTTCTCCCTGTCTGTTGTCTCCCTTCACTTATTTCCTCATTCTTTTCCTCGCTCTGTGCTGGTTTTTGTTCAAAGGAGAAAAGGGCACAAATCCAGAGGCCAAAAAATGACATTAAACCCCCTGAAAGGCTCCACAGAGATTATTGTTTGAAAATGCCAGTTCTCCCTTTGCCTCCCCACCCGCCTCTCCTCTCCCGGTGCCTGAGATCTCTCTCCCTCTCTCTCTCTCTCTCATTTTCTTTCAGCTGAGAGGTGCTGACAGCCCAGACACAATAATCCAGCTCTATTGTGGAATCGCTGTGGTGGCAGCAGCGTTGTGCAAAGGTTTCCCACGTATGGCATGAGGGCAAAGAAGGATGTCACGTTGTGGCGGTGGCACAGAGCAGCGGTGCTACAAGCAAAAGGAGCTGGTCAACTGTTACTACAGGATGCCATGCTGGGCAACTTGACAGCTCTAGTTCAAACTGTTGTCACCTTTTCCATTAGTAAGCACCCAGGGCGGAGATAAAGAGGGAAGAAAAGCCTATTCTGGTGATTTTATCTCAACACAGTCCAGTGAAGGTTTACACTTTGGTCACAGTGGTAGCTGATGCCACAAACTTGAGTATCAGTTTGTGAATACCATTTGACAAAGACCAACAAAGCTGAAGACAAGTGTTGGTATTCTTAAGAAATGAACCTCACACATGCATGTCCTGTATAGAAGAGAATATAAGAAGCAAACATGGCTTTCAGCAGCAGTTTTTAAAAGCCAAATGCACAAACTAACCATAACATAGAATACAAAAGAAATAAGAGAAGTGTCCTGAAAAATTTTAAACTAAGTATAAATAAATGATGATAATTCCCACAGAATATGACATTATATAAAGCACTTAAGCATTTAACTGCTTCTGCTTTACCTAATAATATATCATTAACAGTGCATCTATGAGCATTTCAGGCTGGACTGACTAGAACTTATCCATTTTCAAATCCAGATCCTTTATTCTTTAAATGCAGGAATGATAATGATGCTGAATATCTCTTAAGCGCATCCTTAAGAAGCGTGATACGTCAGAAAGTAAAAGTCCAAAGGGATTTGTCAAGCTCAACTGCCACAAAGTAGCCAAATTAATTACAGAGACAGTATAATTGTAATTTTAAGAGGAAAATCAGAACAAACACCCCTCTTCAGTCTCTCCTTTCCTACCCTCCTCATGTAATTTTAGCTGACTATAAAAAGCTTTCCTCAGGTTACTGCTAAAAATCCAGTGGAATAACAGAATGTGCCCTTACGGCGCTAAGTGCTGCATGGCTGCATATTTCCCACCTCCTTCCCCAAACTGAAGGAACATCCGGCCTGGATCTGGCATGGGAAGCTTTATAAAAAAAAAAGACAACTAGGAATGTGGTGCAGACAAAGACGTTTATGTGTCGACTTTCATCCAGAGAAAAGGGTTCACGTCAACCTGAGGGCTTTATCTATTCTAGTACATTGTTGAAACAAAGAAAGGAACACCAGTAAGCTACTAATTTAAACCCTCTGGGGGTCTTGGCAAATTAACATGCAGCCAAGAGGGCTGAGACATATTTAGTTTGGAGAACAATAAGAGCTCCTTTGCATCTGACATGACCACTTCATTATTGTGATATCTACTGGAGAACTCTCACTATCACTCTCAGCTGAGGTACTTCACCAACAATGGCACAGATAAGACCCACCAGGTCATCCAAAAGGTTGAACAATATGTCACTATAAAACGAAGAGGTCACTTGATACCAGAATTCCTTTCTTTTAACACCCGCTCATAATTCCTAACAAACAAGAGTCAGTTGTTTTAGTCTCTTCTATTTCACCTCTCTTAACCTACACATGTTTGGAGTTGCTCAGCTATAGGGCATCTTTCAAGTTTCACAATGCTCATATCACAAACAGGGTCACGGGGAACAAGCAGCCTGTAACACGAGCCAGTCTTGACTCCTTCAGTCGAACACGCTGTCCTATCCATCACTATCCGGCATTACACTCTTCCTTCCCACCGCCACTGCACTGTTGGCAAGTCTATTTCATCCCGGTCCCAGGTGGGCCTTTAAGAGTCAAATGTCAGAGGCCGGGGCTCCAGCCAGACAAGTAATGAATATGAAATGATTCAGAGGGGCTGTGGGAAAGAGAAGAAAGTGGTGTTCAGACAGACTGGGCTTCTCTGTCACGAGCTGAGACAAGATTGCGCCAGGTTGAACAGGGCTGGGCCAGGATAACGTGAGAGAGAGACAGGAGAAGATACACAATACAGATAGCTAAAGTTACTTTGGAAAGGTGCTCCCATAAATCAAGACATGCAGAAAAGACTTGTCTTCTTCCAAACATGCTCTGTGTGCACCCAGGGGGCCTGTTACAGAAACAAACACCAGGTATTATGAAAGCCAGCCAAATAAGGACTGCACTTATTAACCACAATGAGATCATGTTGAACATCAAGACAACCCAGCTATCTTAGGAGCCGGTCTACTAGCTTGCTAAAAAGCACAGTTGTAGCCAAGGGGACTTTGTTTTGTGTCCAGAGACAAAAAAAATAAGTTTGTGTGATCCAGAGCTCCATCTTCTCTCTTGCATGAAACACAAACATGAGCTGGGCCAGAGCATTCTGTCTTGCTCAATGGTTAACAATGCAGACCGAGGAGGCAGCAACACCGAGCTATTTTTTACCCAGACGGCAGGAGAACTGCCAGGCACTTGTATTTTTAGCTTTCTAACCTCTACCCTATTTTCTTGGCCTTCCCATTCTCTAAATAGGAGGGCATTCCATCGTGGTGCGTGTGTTGTACTTGAGGTGTACGCAGTTGTCATGGATGTGACGTTAACACAGATACCCAGAGGGAAACCGAGGATGAGCCTGTTGGTGGAAGCAATAGCTCTATGCTTTGGCCTAGAGCTAGTGTCCTGATAGAGTGCAGCTGACTGCTCAGGAGAAGCTACAGGAAGGCACTGGTCCTCTGCAACTGATGAAACAATGCAACATTCCGTGTAATCACTCTATATATAGTGAATGCCCACAAAAAGGGGGGTTTCAGGGCAGGAAATCTTGTAAAATATGAGGAAAATTGGGGCAGACACGCATTAAAGATTAATTGTGACACTGACTGGCTGGCTCAGGCTTGCCACATGGAGAATGCCACTGTCGAGATGGGAAACATAGAGGGAGAGCGAGATAAAGTGGGAGACAGAAAGAAGACACTTTGGGAATGAAAATGCCTCATAGATGAATTCTGGGGTGATGAATGTCCCTTGTTCAATACCCAGATGAATTTATGTGTGTTCCATTATGAGAGGGTGCAGATGAAACATGAAGATAGGGCGGACGGATTGGAAGGAGAGTGAGAAAAAGAGAGTGAGACCCCTCCCTCAATGTGCTGCTGAGCTAGCCATGCAGAGCCCATTGCGAAGAAGCCATCTGTAGAGATAAGTAAAGAAGTGATTACAACAGGCGCAGCTCAATTTCTGACAGTTGACGCTCGACTGCCCCTGTAGAAGCGAATTGATTTAAATGAAGAAGCTATGAATATTTTAAAGGGCAGAACCCCCCTTTAACCTGAACTATGTGATCTCCTCAGAGTGTGTGTGTGTGTGTGTGTGTGTGTGTGTCGGTACAGACACGGGGAGAATGTAATTATTGATACTGAGATTACAGCCCTATTGTCACAGTGTCTGCAATCAGCTGCCTTTTTTAAGCTCCGATGAATCAATGACACCGCCTGGATCCTTTCTGTCTGCTCCGCTTTATTCATCAAAGTGGGCTTTGCAGTGTACACCAACTCTTGTTTGGGGATTTAGCGTCAAACCAAAGTGGTGTATAGTGCTCTCTGACTGATGCCTCCAGCTAATTCTCTCAGCAAACAAGCTGGGGCCCATCAGTGGGTCTGAGCGTGGTTCAAACAGTGTACGAAAAAACACTGGCAAGACAAAAAAATGCTGAATTTCTGACACTGGTATGCCATCACGATGAGAAAATGACATTTGCACAGCAGCTTTGACAATGTTTGTCTGTGTAAAAGCAAGTTGCTGTGCCAGGGTTCAAGGTGAAGGGACACACCCACTCATTATACTTGGGGAAAAAATAACTGAAGCAACTGCCACTATCAAACAGAGCGTGTCTCTCCGTTGCAGCTGGTAACCTTGTGGTGAGTTCAACATCCCATTCAAACGGACATCTCTATTTAGCAAACGATGAATCGCATTAAAAAGGGCAGCAGCTTTGAAGGTTGGTGGCAAGGTGCCATTTTGGGAGCGAGTGATGGCAGGTTGTGAAATGCTGCCCTGCGGCCTTTCCCAGGAGAGCGGCAGCAGTAGTGCTGAACTCCCTTCACCTCTGTGCCATTACAAACATACCTGGATGACAAAACGTGTTATTGATGTTCACCTGAAGGTGAAAGCAGGCGTGTTTTTGTGGACATACTGATCTCTCTCACACACACGCACGCTCTCACTCTCTGTGTTGTTCAGGCTACTAAATCAATGTCACCATTGGCTGAAAGGGGTTAGGCAGACGTGGCGCAATAAGGAACCTGCCCAGCACTTCCCTTCCCTGGAAGCACAGTGGGCCTTACCTCAGTGCTGTCCATCTATCTATCCAACACAGACCCAGGAGGGAAGCTCAGTCGCTTATCACCCTGAACATGATTGCACTGAAGGCCCGGATTTAAGGCAACATGCAGAAATAAATACATGTTCATTTTTGTTTCTTTTCTTGACCATTTTGTTCATTTCTATATATTTACTTCTTTGCTCGATTTTGTTTATTATGCCTCTTTTTATGGTTATTTTGCATTTACCATATTTTCCGGATTACACGTCGTGGTTTTTTGCATAGTCTGGCTAGGGGAGCGACAAATATACCGGATCTCGCTTCTGGCGTCACACGCGCGCCCACTTCGCGCGTTCCCCAAGCAAATGCGACGTGTTCTCCAGAGCGATTTATACACGTTTTTTCTTCATCATTATGCATTTTTTGGCTCGTGCAACTAACATTCCAGAGTGACATATCACCCGGAAAATATGGCAATTGCATTTGGTCTTCATTTTGTTTTGCATTCATTTTTCATGATTTTGTCTGTTTGCTCATCGTCTTGCTTATTTTGTTCACTTTGCTTCTTTTTTAATTCATTTTTGCTTATTTCCTTGATTATTTTGTTCTTTTTGCTCCATCATTTCTTACTTTGTTTATATTTTTTCACATTTCTTTATTATACCTCTGTTTTGTGAGTTGGTTGCTTAACTCATTTTATTCATTTAGATTAACTGAGGCACAGAGGACCTTGCCTCAGTGTTGTCCATCTACCCATCTAGCCAACACAGATCCAGGAGGTAAGCTCAGTTCATCACCCTGAACACAAATGCATTGGAGGCTTGGATTTAAGAGAACATGCAGAAATTATAATATGAATCTATTGTGGGACTTGACATGACATAAAGGGCAAACACTGCATTTCAGGAATATGAAGTCCTGGGATTTGTAATACCGCTTTAAGTAAACAATGTTAGAAGCTGCAATTCTACTTTGGTTTTAAGCAGCTTTGACAAAAACATCCCGAATAGTTTCCACTGAAAAAAAAATGATTTTTTTGTTCTACCTTCATAAATGACCTCTTTCTCCAGCTGTTTATGACAACAACCCCCACTTGAATGCCAGAAACCCTCTGATCAATTCTATTTGGGGACAGGACAAGCTGCTCTGTTTGTGCTTGGTTGTTTATTTTATTCCCTTACTTCTCAGCATATACTTGCAGGGAAAAAAAGAAATGAGCATATATAAATAAAAAGGGAGGGGAAGTGATATTCTTTGTTTTTTTTGTCCCCAAGGCTAAAACAAATTTGCAAGTCTGCACACATCACCCACAGTTTTCATATTGCTGCCGAACAGTGCAAACTATTTTTCTCGCTTGCCCTCTGTGATGTTGCAGAGCCAACACAAAAACCACATGGGTTTGAGCTCCAACTTTCTTCGCTTAAAAAAGGAATCAGTGCAACTAACCTCCCGGTTTATCACTGCCTAAAATTGCTCCTTACAGTCTCTTGCACCAAAAAACAATAAAATACCATCTGGCTTTTTCATGGGCCTCGTCTCCCGCTAGGCAGAATACTTCCGCACTTAAATACCACATGAGTCAGATTAGGCCGCCGGTCACTCGCCCCTCAGACACACAGAGTTCATTCCTAACAGCACACGGGGCCCTCGTCCCCCTCACACGACAAACTTGCTGAAGCTCGCCCTTCTCTCAGTCTCCTCTACGTTCACTAAAAACTTTTGCAGACCGCTTTCTTTCGTATTGTGGATGGCTGTAAAAAAAGAAAAATAAAAAAATCCTACAAAGGCAAATGATCAAACTAGGAAAAATGACAAAGATTTCTATTCATTTTGTTCATTTTTGTCTCTTTCCTTGATTATTTTGTTATTTTACTTAGGCTAACTTGTTTATTATTACTATTTTTGTTCATTTTTGTTTATTTTACCGCATTTTTTTATTACCTTGATTATGTTCTTCACTTTTCCTTTGTTCACTTTCATTCACTTTTTGACTTATTTTGTTAATTGTTCTTGATTTGTCCTCGTTTTTCTCATTTTCTTGTTTACTTTTGTTCACTTTCCTTTTTATCATGTTCATTTTTGCTTCCTTTTTGATTATTTTGTTCATTTGGTTGATTATTTTGTTTATTTTGCTTCTAGTCTCATTCATTTTTTTGATTTTGTTCTTTTTTCATAATTTCTTCATTAACATTTTTTAGGTTTGTTAACTTCCTTGCTTATATCACTTTTCTTTATTATGCCTCCGTTTTGTGAAGGTGTTATGAACATATTATATTCCTTTAGCTTCTCAGCTTGAGTCAAGCAAAGCGGAGGTGCAGTAATGTGTTGACTTGCTGTGTCTTTGTCTGGATTTTGTCATTATTGTAACTTTAACATCTTATTTTGTCTGAAATGGAACATGGTTCAGTCAATACACCTTGTCACAAAATAAACAATATATCACAATGTCTAATCTCAGTCTTTACTCAATTTCGACCAAATGTGAAGTTGTTGCACTTTGCCTTTGTAGGGCAGTATGAGCTGATGTGCATTTAAGCTGGCTATGCAATCCCCTCTCTCCTCCAATCTAGTGTGTGACAGTCATGTGAACAAGCCCATGTACATTCTTTCATGCATGAGCCCGTAATTGCTGTAAAGATTCTGTCAGGCATTCAGCGAAAAATCAAGAGCAACACTTCATGAGCAAGTCTTAAGAGTTTTTGCTATTAAGATTTAGCCATGTTTGATCTGCAGCTAACTCAATCACATTCAGTTTGCTGACATCTCCTGTGACTGGACAAACCTGCACTGACGCAGCAGCTGCACTGTAACAGTCAAAACAAGTAAACTGGCAGCATCTTTGAGGAGCTAATAACATCAGAGTGAGGCATCCATATGATCTGGATTTATGCCCAGCCACTTAATGGGTCCTGGAGGCCGTTTTAGGCCAGATTCACTTCAGTGAATATGTCACGGAGTGCACTGTTAGAGCCAGAGAGCTCGTCTGTAAAGCCTATAATGAATAGTTAGAGTCCATGTGGAGAGGTTGAAAAAACAGAGGACCAAAAAGGAAAAGCACTGAGGGGGTAAAAAAAATGTTTAACTCCACCAACAATCTGTTTCTAAACCCACGTGCAGAGGATAACATACCAGAAGACTACTGTCTGTGAAATTTAACCAAAAGAAAAAAAAAAAAAGGCAGGAACAGATAAAGCCAGCAGATGTTTTTAGGATTGTTTCGTGCTTTTCAGCCTCACTGGTTTGGATTCCTGCTCAAAAGCAGGAGATGAAAAAAGAAAATCTTGCTTTTTTGTTTTGTTTTCTACCTCTATGATCCAATAAGCCTCAGAGCCACATGATGACAATAATGGATATAATGCCTCTCTCCTGTACCCCCCCACCCCCCGCC